>MU034100.1:6487-92817 GCA_011833715.1 Carcinoscorpius rotundicauda | reverse complement strand
GGATTAAAAAAGTAAAATAACTTATATTAATCTTATCCTCTAGATGTACGTCTCAACGAATATTTGAATTAAACATCACCCTCACGTGCTGTTATTGACCATACTAGGCTAAACACGAAAGTTGGAAGCGTGAACACCTTTCGCGTTCTTACACTTTTAACATTAGAAACATTCCCGTATAATGTCTCATAAGCGTTTTCAGATTTAAAAAAAATTATTACAAGTTTCGACATATTCTTACAAGAAATGTGTCTCTCTTTCATGATTCATTAAATCTGTTCACTTGTTGCTATTTCCAATTGTTCCCGGATATCATTGACTCTAATACTTCATTCTTAACACAATATTTTATGCTGCATTTTGTTCTTGTACATACTCTGCTATGACCAAAATTTCAATATTCTTATATCTTCTACATGCTAATGTATACATATTTTAGATCACGTTTTTTTTTCTCCATTACAGTTTCTTCCATGTAGAAAGTCATATTTATAAATTTAATATTTTATATTTACCGAATGTTACTTTTGTATACCTAAAATATGATTTAGCCTTACCAGGCTCAAATGTCTGGCATGTTAAAAACGATATCTGGAATTCATCACTACTCATATGACCTTTATATTCTTTTTATGATTTAGTCAAGAAATGTGATATTTGTCTGTTATATTTCACAATACATTCTTATGGGATTCTACGTACATGATATATTTTGTTCCTTCATTAGTAGTTATTTAGGGGTAGAGAATAAGACGTTTATATTATTTCAAGTTTTAATATCTTTTCCATTTATTAAAAAGGCTGGTAATTTCATAAGAAATTTCTAGTATGAAATGGTTTGTTTGTTTCTGGTTTTAATTTTGCGCAAAGCTACACAGGAGCTATCTGCGTTGCCATCCCTAATTTAGTAGTGTAAGACTAGAAGAGAGAATGAAATGATATGCCGGTAGAATGGATTTGGTTGTTACAATATATTGTGTGATTTTGAACGTCAATACAAGCACTATTATATAACTTTGGCCTAAACCTTTAGGTCGTACTACATTTTCGAAGTAGTGCAATTCAGTTCTAAATCTTCTTTGTGAGTTCAGTGATTGTAGGATTATCTTCCTAAAACTAAACAAATAATCGTTCTATTCATAATTTACACACATGTATTTAAATATCTGTGTGCGTATAACATGGAATAATTCCTAAAGATACCAGTTAAAAAATTCTTAGAAGTCAAATTGTTAATGAAAACAGCTTTATATTATTTCCTCTTTAGGTTTAAAATCAGACAAAAACCAATCACAATGTTCCTGAAAAAATAATTGCCTTTGTCAGGATACCACATTTTTTCCTAGGGCAATCAGTGACACCATCTGTGAGCTTCAAGAAAAATCAGTTCCTCCTGAGGTTGTGACAAAAGGGATGCTTAACACTGCATTTTATAATACCGTGATAATAGTAAAACGTGTACATGCTATGAATCACGAGAATAATTATACAATCTGTAGGATACAAAACAGAATAAGATACCAACTTGAAAACAAGAAATAAAAACATTTTTTTACCTTCATTTTATTCTTATATGCTCTTGAAACAAAACACGTTAAAAGACTCTTCACCAAACGTCTAATTTATTAATATATTTAGTGAGTGCAAATCTAACTAAATATGAAGGGATGATATGTTCAGTTCATTAATTTCAGTTTGATTCATTAAAGGGGAAAAAATTATTGAGACAAATATAATGAAATGATCCTTCAGAAAATAATGTAACAGTTAAATTAAAATTACAATAACAAACAGTTTCAACTGATGAAGATGCCATATCAAAGAACGAGGTTCGCCATGGCCAGGTGGGTTAAGGCATTCGACTCGTAATCTGTGGGTTACGGGTTTGAATCTCTGTCGCACCAAACATGCTCGCCTTTTAAGCTGTGGGGATGCTATAATGTGAGGTTCAATCCCATTATTCGTTGATAAAAGAGTAGCCCAAAAGTTGGCGGTGGGTGGGGATGGCTAGTTGCTTTCCCTCTAGTCTTACACTGCTAAATTAGGTACGGCTAGCAAAGACAACCTTTGTGTATCTTTGCACGAACTCAAAAAAAAAAAAGGACGACACGATGTAATTATTAAAGTCATAGTTTACCTCGTGCAGAAACTGCTGTTATTGTGTTTTGAATTTAATTATTTAATCTAGCAGATTCCTTACTAGATATCAAAGCAACACTAGTCTAGATGTTATTTAATTTTGAAGAAATCAGTATTTTTTATCTTAACTTAGATGAATCTTGGCCGAATAACGAGATGATCTGGAATGATCCAGAAGAACCAAATCCTTCCTGGATTTTAAAACCCAAAAGGTATGTATTCTCAAGTAAATCCTGACTTTTAGCTAAGTGGCTGCCATGACGCTCTGCTCACAATACCCGAAAGTGTTTTGAGCTTCTGTCACACCAAACACATTCACCTATTTAGCCTTAAGGAAAATTAAATATGACGGTCAATTTCATTATTCGTCGATCTAAGAGTAACCTAATAGTTGACAGTGTTGCTGTTGACTAGGTGTCTTTCCTTTAGACTACAATTGTTGAAAAGATGGTTGGTGTATATTGCCCACGTGTTGTTTCGCGCAAAGTTTTAATGAAACAAATCAAAGGACTAAGTATCTAAAAAAAATTATAAAATATTTTAAAATAGTTTCTCAGTAAATATGTAACAGTCATGTATATTATATATTGTTGTTCTTAGCTGTTTTTATCTCACCATAGTGAACTTACGTTTTGATAAGAATGTGTGTCTATTGATGATTATTATCTGTTATCAAGCAGAAAAACTGTCACCTTTAAAAATGCAATGAAAAGTATGTAATCCAATGATATAATTAAGTTTCATAGTTACTTACATAATCTATGTATTTCTTCAAGTACTTGCAACTTTGCTGCTTGGCTAAAACTAGTTAACGCCACCTGTCCTATCATCTTTGCCGTCAACATCTTGTAGAGTCGTTTTCACTTATAATTTGTTTTGGGACCTTAATTCTTTATCTTTGATTCAAGCAGACAAATTTGGTAACATATTTTATGTGACCCTGAAATAACCAAAATTCCTTATCTGTTCTACCATGTAAATATTCAAGTACGTTAATAATCATTTGACGAACCGCAATCACTGTTTTTTCTCTAAAACACAATTGCAACCATTTTTCATTTTCAGTAACTTTAGTGTTGGTATTATAGTAACTTTTGAATGAGAGCAGAGAAGAATATGTCAACTTTATAACATCTGCTATATCCACTGTTATCGAGCACCTCTGTATAACACCAGGACTCCACAGTTTGACTGATACACGACAGATCTAGTAGTTATTGAAATGCTGTTCATACTGTTATATTGTCTGAACAATAATTGTTTTAGTGTGGATCGTGATATTTACCAATTTTATTATCTCAGTTGTTAGCCATGAACATTAAGGTACTGATTTATCAATAATACACAATTCATTTAAATAAATATTGATCTTCTCTTATTCAATTCAATTTTGTGTAAATATACTATGATAAATTAATTATTTGTAAGTATTGCTTCTATTCCAGTGACTTTGGTCGAAATAAATTATCATTCAGAAAAAGAATTGAGAACTGCTTTAAAAGTGTGTTTTGCTGTAAGAACAAATTCAAGACATACAAGCCAGATAAAATGATAGGAACAACATATCCTCTGGACCAGGCCTGGTGTTACGACTCGTAAGTTCCAGGTTTTTATAAATTAACTAGGATACCGTATTTCGATACTACATATACTCAAAGTATGAATAGCTTTACGAAAAAAGTCTGACTGAACTTATCGCTTCTTACGGCCCTCTCAGAAACATACATTTCTTACTACACATATCCATGCAAACGTTTTTCACAGTGTACAAATTAGCCGAAGGATAAACACTAAAAAGCTTTTGCGATAAGTTGCTTTGTGGACAACGTTGTGTGCCTTTTGTGTATTTTTCTTCATACGAGTGAAAGCTATACTGACTATTTAATTCTATTTTACCTGAGGCTAAATGTCTAGAGGGTGAATAACTTGAACATTCAATGGGTATTTAACACGCCTTTTCTTTTGTTTTCTGTATGAGACTCTCTCCTACATTGCACACGAATATTCTGTGGTTGAAAACTGAGAGGTTCTTAATTTTCCACACTGGAAAGTCTCTCAGTAGCTTGATACCGATATTTTCAATTGAGTGGTATTCTATGCTCACAAGGCGAAAATGGCAAGTCAGAATCACTTAACATTCCTAATTCTAAACAACTGACCCACAAAATTACATTAACATAAGAAACTTTAGCCGTCTGTTAGACCCAAAGAATGTGACTGACTGCCACCATTACTATAACGCGAGCAGAACCGAGATTACGGGCTGTATTTGGCTACATTGTGGCTCGAATATTAGACACTGAGAAACGCAACCCTGAATACCGAATATCAGCTACTGCTGGCCCATCCAAGTAGAAATAGATAGTATAAATTAACGTTATCTTTTAATCTCTGAAAGGATCTGTTAGAAGGAAGAGTGTTGTGACAAATGTTTACAGATTTTAACATGTCCTCAGGGAAATAGACGATTTCTATTTTAAAATAGGTTTTATATAAAACTTTTACTTGTATTGACTTTGTATATCATACAGCTTCGCTGGACTTTTTTGAACAACCATGTCGTAGTTTCTTACAATCATCCGCGTGGCATGACAGTAACTGGATGTCTCACCTTTTTAATCTATGCTTGTATAAAAGGGAAACAACAATCTGTGCTTTAACAACATTTTTTCTCCAAAACGCACTCTAGTAGAAATGACAATGAAGATCTTGAAAGTGGTACTTCACCCGTTTGGGATTACACTACGACTGATCGTGTAATTAAATTTCAAATGTTAAAGAACAGTAATGGTAAGCAGTCTCTTGTTTGTATCAGAATAGCGTTTCTTTTATCATTATTATTACAGTAAAAGATGACCTGGAGAGATCACCCATTTTAATAATTTACACCACTTTATGGGAGTGTGTTGTCTGTTTATAACTTAGTTACTAGACACTAAAATGTTGTCACTTAAGAAACGCTTAATATTGCAATTTGTACTGCCGTGACGTTAGTGAATCGTGCTCATGCCACGAATTACGAGAATAATAATACAATCTGTAGGATACAACACAGCATGAAGTAAGAACTTTAAAAGCAAGAAATTAAAATATTTGTTACTATTCAGTTTGATTTTATCTGCTCTTGATACAAAACACGTCAGTGGTCCCTTCACCGAACATCAAGATGATTAATATATGTCGTGAGTGCAAATCTAGTTTGTTTGTTTGCTGTAGAATTTCGCACAAAGCTGCTCGAGGGCTATCTGTGCTAACCGTCCCTAATTTAGCTGTGTAAGACTAGAGGGAGGACAGGACAGCTGGTCATTGCCATCCGCCGCCAACTCTTGTGCTACTTTTTTACCAACGAATAGAGGGATTGACCGTCACATTATAACGCCCCCACGGCTGACAAAGCGAGCATGTTTAGCGCGACGGGGATGCGAACCCGCGACCCTCAGTCGCACGCTTTAACACGCTTGGCCATGCCGGGCCGAGTGCAAATCTAAAGAAATATGATAGGATTCTGTGTTCAATTTATTATTTTTCAATTAATTAATTATAGGGAAAACAAAATTATCATGGCATAATCCGGCAGAAAATAACGTGATGGTTAATGTAAAATTACAACAACAACAGTTTTGATCTGATGATGATGATGTCATATTAAAGGTCGATATGATGTAGTTATTAAAGTCAGGAGTTACCTCGTGTAGAAGCAGGTTTTACATCGTAACAGAAACAATTTTATCTTAATGTTTTAAAATTTCACTTCAATAGTTTTGAGGCCGACTTGACCCGTTTGTTAATATATTCAAATCGTAATCCAAGGGTTGCGAGTTCGAATCCCTGTCGCACTAAACATGCTCGCCCTTTCAGCTTTTTTATCTTAACTTAGGTGAATCTTGGCCAATTAATGACACAATCTGGAATGAACCAGAAGATACAGTTCCTTCTGGCATTAATTAAAGTATTCCTGCTTTCATCAGCGATAATTGGCATGTATGAAGATGAGAAGCTTCCTGGAATAGAAGTACTCTAATTGACAGGCTTCATAGTAGAAATAATTAAGCCTGATTAGTTAGAAAAACAGAAATAGTTATAAGGTAAAATAAAAGCAATATTAAGTTGTAAACTTTTGCACTTTTTTAATTTTCAAAAATTAAAAGAATGAATATTTTATTTTGAGAAAATAAAAAATTACTGATTAAAGAAAATCAATCTGATCTTAGTTGCACCATTTTCTTCTCCTTCATTTCTTCGTGGAATTCTCGGTAACATCGAATGACATTTTATAACCGCACTCTATGACTGAATCGTGATTCATAATTAAGTATGTAGCAGTTTCCACTGCCCGAAACATTGTTTCAAGTTTCCGTGAGAGAAATTATTCTTCCTGCTCTTCACTAGCACCTTCGTTACACTCTGGACTTTCTTCTTCTTCCTGATATGCCTGATCTTGGTCTAAATGAAAGAGCGTATCATTGCTGAGAGCTCAAGAATGTGCGTAAATGCACTCTCGAACATTAGCCACTTCCAAAGACTCGAAATAAATAGTGTGTCCAATTTTGATGACGTCTTCAGAAACATTCCTAATTTCGGACTCAAGGAATGAGTCCGCAGGAATGACTTGCGCCATCAGGCAAAACGTGATTCAACGTCGCTCTCGTGTTACTCTTGCTAATTTGGAGCCACGCTTCGTTGATGTTTTCGATGGCACTTCTGATGTTGTAATTTTTTTCCAGAATTCAGACATAGATAGTGCAACTTCTCTAGTTGTAGCCTTTCTTGCTTGAGAAAAAGTTCGCTTAAAATAATAAGCTTTAAACGTCACAATGACACCTTGATCCGTTGGTTGCAGTGGACATGTTCTATTGAATAAAAAAAAGTGAATTTTGAGATTTTCGTAAAAGTCACAATATCCCGTTAGATGGCTTGGTGCATTACGTAATAAAAAGAAAGCTTTAAAGTCCACGTTGTTTGTTTTCTTTGCATTAATGTTCAGCTGTTGGACAAAATTAGTTTTTTACTAGTCATCAAACAAAGTTTTTTAATTCATACTTTTTTATTTGATCGCCAAACAAGTGGAAGGGTCTTCTTTGCACAGCCATCGCGCTAAACATGCTCGCCCTCCCAGCCGTGGGGGTGTATAATGTGACGGTTAATCCCATTATTCGTTGGTAAAAGAGTAGCCCAAGAGTTGGCAGTGGGTGGTGATGACTAACTGCCTTCCCTCTAGTCTTACACTGCTAAATTAGGGACGGCTAGCATAGATAGCCCTTGAGTAGCTTTGTGCGAAATTCCAAAACAAAACTTAAACTTTCGATTGAATTTCTATTTCACCTGAAGATAATCTTGGAAGGTCGAAACGTTGTTATTTCATTTTCAATATAAGTGTTAATACCCATACCAACCGCTCCGAGATACATTTTTATTTCAATTGGGCCTCTCGTCATCAATAAATGTTTGAAATATAATTTGGATGTTTTAGATATTATGCAAATTCTATTTGAGGTGTTAAGGATGAAGAGTAGTTCTCTTAATCCTAAAATGAAATTCCCTTACTTTCAGACTAGTAACTAAACAGATTCTATTTTCCTAAACACATTTCTAATACTTTATTAAAGAATCTGCAATCTTTACAAAAAGTATACCAAATTATGTGAAAATACATATGCTCTATAAAAGGCTGCAGCACAAACTCTCAATGCGTGGAAATGTGTAGACGAACTCGTGTATGTTATACCAAGCACATAGTGAAAGGGTTAACTAAGTTCGTAACCCCACATTGACCTTTATAGTTTACATTCAATAACTTTTTCTGATTTGTTTATCTTTACTAAATATCAAAAACTTTGAATAGATATTAGGGGCCATTTTGGAAAAAAATATTGAATTTTCAACAAAATGTTTTCAATAATTATTTCTCCATGAACATAGGGAGTCAAAATGTTGACTGCTCGGAGAGGAAAATGATTATGTTAAAATTAGAAAGTACTTCAATTTATCTGAAAAATTCTGAAATTTCATTTCCACGACCTCTTAAAATCTCCTAACAAAGTTTTTAACGTTTTTATGAGTAAAGCATTATATTCTATCTCTTATTTTCTCTACTCTAACTTTATATAAAATGATCCCTTTGACTGATCTTCTAATCAACAAATAGAAAAGTCAAAATATACTTAAATTACATTTTTCTTTCCAGAATAACTTCAGATTGTAACATGAAACATTTCTTTATTCTAAATAGCTTGAAATGTGCAACAGTACACATCTGTTTACACTTACAGTTTTGTTGCTCTTTTGAATCATATTTAACTGACATTCTCACCATAAAATTTGTAATTTACTTGGTAAATGTGGAGATCAGATTACCCTGCTGAATCACATAAAGCTATTTGTGTGTTGCTTGCAAGCATACCTCATAAAATCTTGTTTTTCCTTATTTTATGTAATCTAACCTAAAAAGCTTGCAATTTTTAGATCTTAGACATTTTTATAATAATAAGTAAAAAATAAATAAAAAACAATAACTAGCCAGCTTACTTAAGACTTTCTTTTCTGCCATCAATTGTCAATGAAATGTAAGCCCACCTTTTAACACTAATGGTAGTACTGTACTAAATACTTTATTTACCTAAATAAAATACAGGATAATAATACACAAAAAGCAGACAATGACAAATAACTATCCATTTTATCACTTTATAAGAGTAGTAATAAATGTTGCTAATAAATTCAGCTCAACTTACTGATGTGTTTGCACGGGAATAAAGTTTGAATTTCAAGTGAAAACAGACAATTCTCTTATAGAAAACACTTTATGTCATTTGATAGATTAAAACCTTACTTTCTATTGAATATAAAAATACAGTATTAAAGAAAGAAATAATTTATGGCAATTTTGGAAAACAGGATTTGATAAGTCAGTGTGAATGTGGGGTATGATTTCCTATTTTGTTGCACTGTAACTAAATAAAATTGAAAACTATAAATATTATTATTTGCCTCAACACTGATAATATCATAAGCAATTTATTTCAAATTTACCATTTCTTGGAGGTATGGTAAATACATTAGAAGAGAGGAATATCAAGAAGAAAAGTCACAATTCCTGTACTGAGGGAAGTTCATGATTTCTTTTAATGTTGCTTTATAAAATTAAGGACTGAAATCTCATGTGTTATTAAATTTGGATTATATACCATAACAAGGAAGTAGTTCAATTAAATTTAAAATGTGACTCACTAAAACACCATGACATTCACAAAAATAAATTAAACAAGGGTGGAAATATACACATAACAGAAAAGTTAAAGGTCTCTTTCCTAGCAATTAGTCAGGAACTTAATAATAAATTATAATACAAGCAAGTCTTGATATCTGACTTTGGATATGACTATGCAATGAACACTGATAGCCACACATACCTAACGTCTTGAAATGAAGATCTTAAGTGATGAAGGTAGGTAGGTAGGCATCACATGTTTATTGGGACAAAGCAACTAGGCTATCTGTGCCAAATAAAGTGTGGTATACTGTAATAATTAATGGAAATGAAGGTAAAAATACATAAAATATGTAAAAATAAAACCTGTCAGGAAGACTGAAGCATTAAGTTTAAACTTGCTCTCAGTCACCTAAAGATGGCCTTTCCAGTTCTGGGTTCAGGTCAAAATAAATTTAAAATGTATGAAAGAAACCACGCTAAAACAGTATAATGACCAATAAACACATGAAATTAAATTAAAAAAAACCAATTGCTTTTAAAAATGTAAAAACATGAATGAGACTGCCAGTATCACCTTTGACATTGGCTAATGGCAAGGGCAAACTCATCTTAAAAATATGTTTAAAATGGCGTCGTTGTTCTTGGTTCTAATGACGGTATGATAATATAGTATGTACGGTTGTAAACTGAGTGCCACATAGATTACACATTGTTGCATCAGTACTAGGTAAAAGGAACTGGTGAGTTAAAAAATCTGTGACCATGCGTAGACAAGCCAGAGCAACCTTCTTCCTTCGATCTTCAGAGAAACAAAATGGCCAAAAAGCTAAAGAAGACTTGATTTGAAAAAGCTTATTATTTCATTCCTCACTCCAGGTCGGCTGCCAAGTGGTGTATAGTCGGGTTTTGATAACTAAATCATAGTCCATGTATGGAACAGGAGAGGTTGTAATAGAGCCACAGCAGATGGACTTTGTTGCTCTGTCAGCGAGCTCAATCCCACGAATACCAGCATGATCTGGTATCCAAAAAACTGGACAGAGGTAGATGATGGAGATGGGCCAGTTTATTTTGGATATTGATAAGAATAGGATGGTAGCTAACATGGAATGATGTCAGGGCCAGTAGACAGCTGAGTGAATCAGTGTAGATCGTACAATTCCCATATTGCATAGTTTCAAGATGATTCAAGGCAAGAGAAATGGCCCTTTAAGGATGGGAAACACAACTTTAAGTAGGGAGTTGTGGTAAAGTGCGAAGTTTGGAAGCATGCATAAGAGACTGTTGCAAACGGAAAATATACAGAGGGAGTTCATAGGACTCCACATACAAACTTTGGATTGGAGAAGCACAGGAGGCCATATTGTAAAGCCGAAGCCTCTGAGGGTGAATAGAATCCAGCATTTTTAGTGTTTAGGTTCTGGCTGAACCATAAGCCATAGATCCATAGTCAGGTTTGGATCGGATAAGGGTATGACAAATTTTTAAGCATGGAGTATCGATCTGCTCTCCAAGTGATGGAAGAGAGGACACGGAGGATGTTCAGTACTCTTCTACATATAACACGAAGTTGCTTGATATGGGAAACAAAGTTTAATTTACAGTGAAATATAAGACCTAAGAACTTAGCCTCAGAGACGACAGGAATGACAGCATCACCAATACGAAGTTCTGGATCCGGATGAATACCCCATTGGCAGTAGAAATGCACACAAATAGTTTCAGAGAGAGAAAGTTGAAAACCATTTGCCGTGGTCCACTTAAATATATGATCGATTATAATTTGTAGCTGCCGCTCAATAAACCTTATGCTTGATGACTGACATGAGCTGTGAAAGTCATCAATGAAAGACCATTTGCAACTGTAGGGGATAATTGTTCACTGATAGCATTAATCTTTGTAATGAAAAGTGTGACGCTCAGAACATAGCCCTAAGGAACTTGAAGTTCCCGTGGGAAAAAACGGGAAAGTGTTGAGTTCACGCGGACTACGAATTGGCGGTTCATTAAAAAATGCTTAATAAAAAGTGGCAAACTGCCACACAATCCATTTCAGTGAAGGTCTTGCAAGATGCCATATCTCCCTGTTATGTTATAGGCTTTCTCTAAATCAAAAAATAGAAATAAGATTTTGTCCCTTTAAAAATGGTATTGGGTATTCAATGACAAGGAGTGCTACTCCCTCATGTCCGTGTCAACACTTGGCCTGTCATTTCGGTATAAGGAGTATTGCCAAATTTTGACTGTATAAGTAGGTTTTAAAAATGTTTTCTGTAAAGAAAGACATTTCGAATGATAAAAGTCAATCAAATTCTTGATGTCATTCACATTGAAAATCTCGACAGTTCCATTGGATTAATGTGGCCATTTTAATTTATTTTGGAGGAGAATATGGCACGGAGATCTTCTGTTTGTGACTGCACTTATTTCTTTACGGGATGTGGGTCGGTCACTCTCTAGTGGTCCCGTTCTGGATCAAGTAGGCAGGCCGGAGTCTGTTGACATACGTTCCAGTGATTGAGGACGTAAACAAATGGGTTGTTTACTTTTTGGGTTGTCAAGAGAGGAAGACCCCGTGGAAACACCAGGGCTTGAAGAAGGTAAAGTTGGGCAATGATTGGAAGATGTAGTAGGGACAAAGATAGAAGTAGATACTGATTCTTTAATTTTGTTGACTTTGGAGGGTACTAGATTACGATGCTCTATTGAGGATTCTGTAGAAGGTATGGAAAGATCTGTCTGGACCGTATCCCCAGACCGTAATTATTTTACTGATGTAGGTGAGCCAGCAAGCCCTTCTTAACCCTTCTGAATAAAAGATAGAGACATCTGCCCTAAAGGTTTATCTGTTAAAGAATGTATAATCTAAAACGCGGGACAGATTCAAGTTGTGAGTTTGACCACACAGAGTCATCAATGCGCGGTTGTTTGCCAGTAGTTGGATTTTTCTCTATGCTGTCACGCTTATATATTTTGTATTTGATGGGTACCCATAATAACAAAAAGAATATTTCGATGCCCACTGACCCCACCCACCATGGAACCCCACGAGGGGACGCACTACAGTGCCATATAAGGTCACTGCAGCGACGACAGGGTTTCATGAGCACTATTCCCAAATACTATTATCAGACATAATGTCCACTACACCTCTTGAGAGCATCCTACGCTAACACTCAGTTGACTCTGGCCCAAATGGACAAGCCAATTAATCTTGGGGAACCCTTAAGACCGCCCGTCTACATGAATTCAAAGCCAAAGTGGTGTGTTGGAGTTGAACCCCGAAACCACCAAGATCCTTTCGTCCCCTTCAGCGATCACCACGCACGGCAAACATGCAGGTAAATGTTTAGATCCCAGAGGAAGTAAACTGAAAATACAGTTACCTCACCACGAACAGGAATCCACATCGAGGGGTCAAGTGATGAAAATTACAAAGAAAATGATTACTGAACAGACACACAATCATGATAATACATATTATGCTATGTTTAAAATACATTTCTCTGTAACTGACTACTTTTCTATCGAGCTCTGAAATACACTGAGCAATTTCAATTAGCTTTGATGTTAGTCTTGAAAATTCTTTGATAACCTGAAACAAGACATTTCTTTCTCTTTAAAGCTCATACAAATGCAAAAATGAAGGCATTTGCAAAATACAAAATGCGAAAGTAAAATAAACTGTACGTGCCCCAAACCTCTTTAATTGTCTCTCACTAATAAAAATGAATGAATGGATGAATGAATGAATCAATGAATTATTGTAAAATGAATGAATGAGCTATTGAAAAATGAATAATGATTTATAATGAATGAGTGAATGAATTTTTGAATGAATGAATAAATGAGCTATTGAAAAATGAATGAATTATTGAATAAATGAATTAATGAATAAATTATTGAAAAATGAATGAATAATTTTTTAAAAA
Source organism: Carcinoscorpius rotundicauda (assembly GCA_011833715.1). Lineage (NCBI taxonomy): Eukaryota > Metazoa > Arthropoda > Merostomata > Xiphosura > Limulidae > Carcinoscorpius > Carcinoscorpius rotundicauda. Next base: position 79,536 of record MU034100.1, on the reverse strand, counting down.
ATGAATGATAAAATTATTGAATGAAGGAATGAATAAATTATTGAAAAATGAACTATTGAATGAATGAATGGATTATTGAATGAACGAGTGAATTAATTATTGAATAAATCAATAATTGAAAAAATGAATGAATGAAATATTGAGTAAATGAATGAATTTTTGAAAAAATGAAAGAATGAATGAGTAAATGAATGAATGAACGAATTATTGAAAAATGAATGAATGACGTACTGAAATATTGAAAAATGAATAAATAAATAAATAAATAAATTAAAAATGAATGAATGAATGAATTAGTGAAATCATAAAAAATGAATGAATGAATTTTTGAAAAATGAATTAATTAATAAAGAATGAATGAATTAGTCAATAAATTATTTAATGAATGAATTGTTGAAATATGAATGAATGAATGATTGATTGAGTGAATGAAAGAATTAATAAAGAATGAATGAATTATTGGATGAATATTTGAAAAATCAATGAATTATTGAAAAATGAATGAATGACAGAATGAATGAATTTTTGAATGAATTAATGAAATCATAAAAATGAATGAATGAATCACTGAAAAATGAATGAATGAATTATTGAAAAATGAATCAATGACGGAGTAAATGAATTTTTGAATGAATGAATGAAGTATTGAAAAATGAATTAATTAATAAAGAATGAATGAATGAATTAATTATTTAATAAAAAATCAATGAATAAATGAATTATTGAAATATGAATAAATGAATGAATTTTATAAAAATCAATGAATGAATGATTTGTTGAAAGTTGAACAAATGAATCAATGAATTTTTGAAAAATGAATGAATGAATTATTGAAAAAATGAATGAATGAAAGAATCATTGAAAAATGAATCACTGAATGAATTATTGAAAAATGAATGACTGAATGAATAAATTATTGAATAAATAAATGAATGAATGAAATCATAAAAAATTAATGAATGATTGTTACGTTTTTATGTTTTATGCGTTTCGTAGACTAAACGCAACAGAAAAACACAAATAACAGCTTGTATAATTAATTACACTAAACTAAATATATATATATGTAACAGATATAACATGAATTATATTATAACAGTGACAGATATTAAGTTACAACATTCAAAATTAATTACAACACAAAATAGTACTAGTTTCAACCTTCAAAATTAAACACAATACAAAATGGTACTGGCCTGTATCTAATATAATGATCTAACATGAAAGTCTTAAATTCCAGTCTAGGATGTGAATTTGGTCCCACGAAGAAATTCCGAAGTTTAAATGAAGAAGTTCAGAAACAGTTCACAGTTCAATAAATTCGACGAAGATCTTTTCACGATGCCTCCGATGAACGTCACAAAATTGTCGCCTTTAAGTTTTCCGATTTCCCGTAAATAGTTCCACACATGTTAACTTTCAGTATAACCACTAATTCGAATGAATTGTAGAGATTGACAAAATAAAATCACAGCTTCTGTAGATCTAACTTCAGTCACAAATCACAGCAAACACTTAAACTTTCTCAAATGACTGACTGACTCTTCTTTTCTAATGACTCTTCTCTTGAATAAAACTAATGTCTGACTCTCTCTTTTTTCCTCGCATCTTCGTCTGTTTATATATTGTAGGCCTAGACTCCTCGAAACTTCTACAGATCTCCAGAGCAATCTGCGCATGTCCGTTCTTGCACGAGACTTCTCGTCTAGACACAAGGTCGCCAGCATTTCATTTAAATACATATGATTGGTCTACCTAATTCTAGAAAACTCCAAATGTTATTCTAAACGAAGAACAACGTATTTCACTGTCTAAACCTTGAAACAGTAATACAAATATGAAAATATAATAAATAGAAATGAAAATTTAAACACAACACGACATGTTGTCATTTACAAAATATTTGCACGACATTTACATAACAATGAATGAATGAATTATTGAAAAATGTATGAATGAGTTATTGAAAAATGAATTAATTATTGAATGAATGAATGCATGAATTTTTAAATGAATGAGTGAATGAATTATTGAGAAATGAATAATGAATGAATTTTTGAAAGAAAAAATGAGAGAATGAATTTTTTAATAAATGAATTATTGAAAAATTAAAGAATGAATAAATTATTGAAAAATTAAAGAATGAATTTTTGAAAAATGAATGATAAAATTATTAAATGAAGGAATGAATGAATTATTGAAAAATGAATTATTGAATGAATGAATGAATAAATTATTGAAAAATGAATTAATGAATGAATTATTGAAAAATGAATGACTAAATGAATGAATTATTGAATGAATGAGTTATTGAAAAATGAATGAATGAATAATTTATTGAAAAATGAATGAATTAATGAATTGTTGAAAAATGAATAAATGAATGAATTATTGAAAAATTAATAAATGAATGAATTATTGAAAAAGTGAATGAATGAATTATTGAATGAAAGAATCAATGCATTATTGTAAAAAGAATGAATGAATTATTGAGAAAACAATGATTTATTGAATGAATGAATTTTTCAATTAATGATTGAATGAATTATTGAGAAATTAATAATGAATGAATGAATAATTGAAAAATGAATGAATGAATTAATGAATTATTGAAAAATGAATGAATGAATGAATTATTGAAAAATGAATAAATGAATAAATATAAATTGCTGACTTCATATTTCTTGCAACTGACTGCTGCCATGATTATGACTGCATGAACCATACAATTGAATGAATTATGACTGAACTCAAAAAATGATTCATGAATGAATATTGAAAATTGAATAATGATAAATTTTTTATTACAATGGATGATGATTCTTATTAAAAACGAATGATAATTGAAATGAATCAATGAATATTGATATTGATTTTTATTGAAAAATCAATTATTAATTAAATTACAACGAAGGAATGAATGAAATGAAGTATTGAAAATGAATGAATTAATGAAAGACCGAATGAATTAAGTAATAACTACAAAATCAATGAATTAATGTTAATTAACAAAACTCATGATTGAATGAATTATTAAAAAATGAATGCATGAATGAATTATATAAAAATGAATGAGTAAATGAATTGTTGAAAGATGAATCAATGAATGAATGAAATGTGTGAATGAATTTTTGAAAAATGAATGAATGAATTATTAAAAAATGAGTGAATGAATGAATTATTGAATGAATGAATGAATGAAATCATAAAAATGAATGAATGAACGAATTATTGAAAAATGAATGACTAAATGAATGAATTATTGAATGAATGAGTTATTGAAAATTAAATGAATGAACAAATTACCGTAAATCCTCGTGTATAAGCCGCACCTGTGAACCTAAAATTTTGTTCAAAAGTTTGGGGTGCTGCTTGTACACGCAGTTTGAAAATTATACGTGTAAACTTCTCAATACATCCGGGGTTAAGGTACCTTTTAGAATGTGCAAATGCTAAAAATAATTTATTCAACAATAAGATACTGGGAAATATTCAGTACTTGTACTCACGTAATGGGGTCATTAGTCGTGGTCACTGTCATGCGACATCTCCAACATTTGATTCCATTCGTCCGGTAGAATTGTATCGTCGTACGGATCGAAGTCCTTGGAATCGGAAGGTGGAGTTTCTTCTTCATGCTCCCATAAAACATCATCATCTGTTCCATCCATTGCATTGCTGATGCAACATTTCTTGAAGGATTTTACAATTATTTCTGGCTTCAAATCCTTCCAGGATTTTTTTTGTCATAAATCTTCTCGACCAACCACGAGACGCTTTGAAATTTTGACTTAACTCACGATTTTTCTTGGACCACTTCATAGCCTCGATTTGAATGCTGTTCCTGGTGACGATGAAACCCGTATTCCTTCTTTCTGTTACCCAAGCAACTGAGGAAGTTTCTAGTTCGGGCCATTAACATTGTTTTCCTCTTCTCGCACACTTTGATTGTGGAATCATCTTCAAGCTATTTTGAGCTTTCTTCCACTCACGAACTTGCTTTTCGTCGATCCCAAAAACAGCAGCAGCATTTCGGTTGGTAGTTTCCAAAGCCACATTCACAACTTTCAATTTAAACGCGGCATCGTATTTTGCCCTTCTCGATGACATGGGTTACGAAATGCGTTGACTGATTTGTGACATGCGTACCGTGGTTTGCTGAAGGTGTAACATTTTCTCTGCAAAGGTAAGAACACTCATTGATCGATTGCCGCCTTGTCAGACAACACGTGCGTGTGACGAAAAACAGGGACGGTAGACTTGGCAAATGAAGCACGTGACTAGTTTAAAATAAATGTGTTAATGGAATGGAAAAACGTATGTGGGGATGGATAAAATTAGTGTGGCATGTGGGTGCGACTTATATACGCTGTATACCTGTAACCCAAAAAACAACCTTCAAAGTTTGGGATGTGGCCTACACATGATGGCGGCTTATACACGAGGATTTACGGTATTCAATAAATAAATGAATGAACAAATTATTTAATGAATACATAAATGAATTATTGAATGAATTAATTAATTAATTAAAAAATGAATGGATGAATGAAATCACAAAAAATGAATGAATACATTATGATGAATCAATGAATGAATGAATAAATGTGTGAATGAATGTTTGTCAGTTACGGTTATAACATACATTACTAATATAGCTATGTCAGTTACTGGTCTAACGTACATTACTTATGTAGCTATATAAGTTACTACTTTAACATACATTACTAATGTAGCTATGTCAGTTACCGGTACAAAATACATTATTCATGTTGCTATACCAGTTACTGGTATAACATACATTACTAATGTAGCTATGTTAGTTATTGGTATAACATACATTACTAATGTAGCTATGTTAGTTACTGGTATATCATACATTACTAATTTAGCTATGTCAGTATCTGGTATAACATACATTACTAATGTAGCTATGTAAATTACTGGTTTAACATCATAACTAATGTAGCTATGTCAATTACTGGTATAACAAACATTACTAATGTTGCTATGTTAGCTACTAGTACAACATACATTATTAATGTAGCTATGCCAGTTACTTGTTTAACATACATAACTAATGTAGCTATGTCAGATACTGTTTTAATATACATTACTAATGTTGCTATGTCAGTTACTGGTATAACATACATTACTAATGCAGATAAGTAAGTTACTGGTATAACATACATTAGTATTGTAGCTATGTCAGTTACTGGTTTAGCATACATCACTAATGTATCTGTGTCAGTCACTGGTATAACATATATCACTAATGTACCTGTGTAAATTACTGGTTATAACATACATTACTAATATAGCTATGTCAGTTACTGGTCTAACGTACATTACTAATGTAGCTTAGTGAGTTACTGGTTTAAAACAAATAACTAAGGTACCAATGTAAATTACTGGTTTAACATACATTACTAATGTAGCTATGTCAGTTACTGGTATAACGTACAATACTTATGTAGCTATGTTAGTTACTAGTTTAACATGCATTACTAATGTAGCTAGGTCAGTTACTGATATAACACACATTACTAAGGTAGCTATGTCATTTATTGCTTTAACATACATTACTAATATAGTTATAAATTACTGATATAACTAGCATTACCAATGTAGCTATGTAAGTTACTGGTATAACATACATTTCAAATGTAGCTATGTCACTTACTTGTATAACATACGTTACTGATGTAGCTATGTGAGTTACTAATTTACCATATATTTCAAATGTCGTTATGTCAGTTACTGGTATAACATACATTACTAATGTAGCTATGTCAGTTACTGGAATAACATACATTACTAATCTAGCTATGTCAGTTACTGGTTTAACATACATTACTAAGGTAGCTATGTCAGTTACTGGTTTAACATGCATTACTAATGTAGCTATGTCAGTTACTCGTTTAACATACATTACTAATGAAGCTATGTAAATTACTGGTTTAAAATACACTAGTAATGTAGCTATGTCAGTTAGTGGTATAACATACATTTCGAATGTAGCTATGGCACTTACTGGTATAACATACATTAATAATGTACCTATGTCAGTTAGTGGTATAACATACATTACTAATGTAGCTATGTCAGTTACTGGTATAACATACATTACTAATGTAGCTATGTCAGTTACTGTTTTAACATACATCACTAGTGTAGATATGTTAGTTGCTGGTATAACATACATTACTAATGTAGCTATGTCAGTTACTGGTTTAACATAAATTACTAATGTAGCTATGTTATTTACTGGTATAACATACATTACTAATATAGCTATGTCAGTTGCTGGAATAACATACATTACTAATGTAGCTATGTCAGTTACTGGTTTAACATACATTACTTATGTACCTATGTAGGTTGCTGGTATAACATACATTACTAATGTAGCTATGTCAGTCACTGTTTAACATACATTACTAATGTAGCTCTGTAAGTTACTGGTATAACATACATTACTAAAGTAGCTATGTCAGTTACTTGTATAACATACATTACTAATGTAGCTATGTCAGTTACTGGTATAACATACATTACTAATATAGCTATGTCAGTTCCTGGTATAACGTAAATCACGAATGTAGCTATGTCAGATAGTGGTTTAACATACATTACTAATGTAGCTATGTCAGTTACTGGTTTAACATACTTTAGTAATGTAGATATGTCAGTTACTGGTATAACATACTTTACTAATATAGCTATGTCAATTACTGGTATAACATACATTACTAATGTAGCTATGTCAGTTCCAGGTATAACATACATTACGAATGTAGCTATGTCAGTTACTGGTTTAACATACTTTACTCATATAGCTATATAATTTACTGATTTAACAAACAATACTAATGTACTTATGTACGTTACTGGTATAAAATACATTACCAATGTACCTATGTCAGTTACAGGTATAACATTAGATTAATAATGTAGCTATGTGAGTTACTGGTTTAACATACTTTACCAATGTAGCTATGTAAATTACTGGTTTAACATACATTAGCAATGTAGCTATGTCAGTTACTGGTTTAACATACATTAGTAATGTAGCTATGTCAGTTTTTGGTTTAGCATACATTACTGAAGTAGCTATGTCAGCTAGTATTTTAACATACATTTCTAATGTAGCTATGTCAGTTACTGGTATAACATACATTTCTAATGTAGCTATGTCAGTTACTGGTATAACATACATTACTAATGTAGCTATGTCAGTTCCTGGTTTAACATACATTACTGATGTAGCTATGTCAGTTAGTAATTTAACATACATTTCTAATGTAGCTATGACAGTTACTGGTTTAACATACATCACTAGTGTAGATATGTTAGTTGCTGGTATAACACACATTACTAATGTAGCTATGTCAGTTACTGGTTTAACATAAATTACTTATGTAGCTATGTTATTTACTGGTATAACATACATTACTAATATAGCTATGTCAGTTGCTGGAATAACATACATTACTAATGTAGCTATGTCAGTTATTGGTTTAACATACATTACTTTAGTACCTATGTAGGTTGCTGGTATAACATAAATTACTAATGTAGCTATGTCAGTCACTGTTTAACATACATTACTAATGTAGCTCTGTAAGTTACTGGTATAACATACATTACTAAAGTAGCTATATCAGTTACTGGTTTAACATACATTACTAATATAGGTATGTCAGTTACTGGTATAACATACATTACTAATCTAGCTATGTTAGTTCCTGGTATAGCATAAATCACGAATGTAGCTATGTCAGTTACTGGTTTAACATACATTACTAATGTAGCTTTGTCAGTTACTGGTTTAACATACTTTAGTAATGTAGCTATGTCAGTTACTGGTATAACATACTTTACTAATATAGCTATGTCAATTACTGGTATAACATACATTACTAATCTAGCTATGTCAGTTCCTGGTATAACATACATTACGAATGTAGCTATGTCAGTTACTGGTTTAACATACATTACTAATATAGCTATATAATTTACTAATTTAACAAACAATACTAATGTACCTATGTACGTTACTGGTATAAAATGCATTACCAATGTACCTATGTCAGTTACAGGTATTACATTAGATTAATAATGTAACTATGTGAGTTACTGGTTTAACATACTTTACCAGTGTAGTTATGTAAATTACTGGTTTAACATACATTAGCAATGTAGCTATGTCAATTACTCGTTTAACATACATTAGTAATGTAGGTATGTCAGTTACTGCTTAAAAATAAATTACTAATGTAGCTATTTCAGTTTTTGGTTTAACATACATTACTGAAGTAGCTATGTCAGTTAAAATTTTAACATACATTTCTAATGTAGCTATGTCAGTTACTGGTATAACATACATTATTAATGTAGCTATTTCAGTTCCTGGTTTAACATACATTACTGATGTAGCTATGTCAGTTAGTAATTTAACATACATTTGTAATGTAGCTATGTCAGTTACTTGTATAACATACATTATAATGTAGTTATGTCAGTTACTGGAATAACATATATTACTAATCTAGCTCTGTCAGTTACTGTTTTAACATATATTACTAATATAGCTATGTTAGTTGCTGGTATAACATACATTACTAATGTAGCTATGTCAGTTACTGGTTTAACATACTTTACTAATGCAGCTATGTCAGTTAGTGGTTTAACTTACATTACTAATATAGCTATGTCAGTTGCTGGTATAACATACATTACTAATATTGCTATGTCAGTTACAGGTAGAACATACATTACTAATGTATCTATGTCAGTTACTGGTTTAAAGTACATTACTAATGTAGATATGTCAGTTATTGGTATAACTTACATTAAAAATGTTGCTATGTTAGATTCTTGTATAATATACGTTACTAATGTTGTTATGTCAGTTACTGGTTTAACATACATTAATTATGTAGCTATGTCAGTTTCTGGTTTAATATACATTACTAATTTAGCTATGTAAGTTAGTGGTATACATACATTACTAATGTAGGTATGTCAGTTACTGGTATAACATACATTACTAAGGTAGCTATGTCAGTTACTGGTTTAACATACATTTCTAATGTAGCTATGTCAGATGCTGGTATAACATACATTACTAATGTAGCTATGTCAGTTACTGGTTCAACATACATTACTTATGTAGCTATGTCAGTTACTGGTATAACATACATTACTAAGATAGGTATGTCAGTTATTGCTTTAACGTACATTACTAATGTAGCTATGACAGTTCTTGGTGTAACAAACATTACTAATGTAGCTGTGTCATTTGTTGGTATCACATACATTACTAAGTAGCTATGTCAGTAACTGCTTTGACATACATTACTTATGTAGCTATGTCAGTTTCTGGTTTAATATACATTACTATTTTAGCTATGTAAATTAGTGGTATACATACATTACTTATGTAGCTATGTCAGTTACTGGTTTAACATACATTTCTAATGTAGCTATGTCAGTTACTGGTATAACATACATTACTAAGATAGGTATGTCAGTTATTGCTTTAACGTACATTAGTAATGTAGCTATGTCAGTTACTGGTATAACATACATTACTAATGTAGCTATGACAGTCACTGGTATAACATATATTACTAATGTAGCTGTTTAAATTACTGGTTTAACATACATTACTAATGTGGCTTTGTCAGTTACTGGTTTAACATACATTACTTAAGTAGCTATGTCAGTTTCTGGTTTAAGATACATTACTAATTTAGCTATGTAAATTAGTGGTATACATACATTACTAATGTAGCTATGTCAGTTACTGGTATAACATACATTACTAAGGTAGCTATGTCAGTTACTGGTTTAACATACATTACTAATGTAGCTATGTCAGTTACTGGTATAACATACATTACTAAGATAGGTATGTCAGTTATTGCTTTAACGTACATTACTAATGTAGCTATGTCAGTTACTGGTATAACATACATTACTAATGTAGCTATGACAGTCACTGGTATAACATATATTACTAATGTAGCTGTTTAAATTACTGGTTTAACATACATTACTAATCTAGCTTTGTCAGTTACTGGTTCAACATACATTACTTAAGTAGCTATGTCAGTTTCTGGTTTAAGATACATTACTAATGTAGCTATGTCAGTTACTGGTATCACATACATTACTAAGGTAGGTATGTCAGTTACTGGTTTAACATACATTACTAATGTAGTTATGTCAGATGCTGGTATAACATACATTACTAATGTAGCTATGTCAGTTCCTGGTTTAACATACATTACTAATGTAGCTATGTCAGTTACTGGTATAACATACATTACTAATGTAGCTATGTCAGTTGCTGATATAACATACATTACCAATGTAGCTATGTCAGTTACTGGTTTAACATACATTACTGAGGTAGCTATGTCAGTTACTGGTTTAACATACATTACTAATGTAGCTATGTCAGTTACTGGTTTAACATACATTACTAATGTAGCTATGTAAATTATTGGTTTAACATACCTTACTAATGTAGCTAAGTCAGTTAGAGGAATAACATACATTACTAATGTAGCTATGTCAGTTACTGTTTTAACATATATTACTAATATAGCTATGTTAGTTGCTTGTATAACATACATTACTAATGTAGCTATGTCAGTTACTGGTTTAACATACATTACTAATGTAGCTATGTCACTTACTGGTATAACATACATTACTAATGTAGCTATGTCAGTTACTGGTATAACATACATTACTAATGTAGCTATGTCAGTTACTGGTTTAACATACATTACTAATGTAGCTATGTCAGTCACTTTTTAAGATACATTACTAATGTAGCTCTGACAGTTACTGGTATAACATACATTAATAATGTTACTATGACAGTTACTGTTTAAACATACATTATTAATTTCGCTATGTCAGTTACTGGTTTAACATACATTACTAATGTAGCTATGTCAGTTACTTGTTTAACATACATTACTAATGTAGCTATGTCAGTCACTGGTATAAAATACATTACTAATGTAGCTATGTAAATTACTGGTTCAAAATACACTAGTAATGTAGCTATGTCAGTTACTGGTTTAACATACATTACTAAGGTAGCTAAGTCAGTTACTGGTATAACATAGATTACAAGGTAGCTATGTCAGTTACTTGTTTAACATGCATTACTAATGTAGCTATGTCAGTTACTGGTTTAACATACATTACTAATGTAGCTATGTAAATTACTGGTTTAACATACATTACTAATGTAGCTATGTCAGTTACTGGTTTAACATACATTACTAATGTAGCTATGTAAATTACTGGTTTAACATACATTACTAATGTAGCTATGTCAGTTACTGGTATAACATACATTACTAATGTAGCTATGTCAGTTACTAGTTTAACATACATTACTAATCTAGCGATGTCAGTTACTGGTTTTGTCAAATGCAGGAATTACATACATTACTAATGAAGCTATGTCAGTTGCTGGTATAACATACATTAATGATGTAGCTATGTCAGTTTCTGGTTTAATATATATTACTAATGTAGATATGTCAGTTATTGGTATAACTTACATTAAAAATGTTGCTATGTTAGTTTCTTTTATAACATACATTACTAATGTAGTTATGTCAGTTGCTGGTATAACATACATTACTAATGTATCTATGTCAGTTACTGGTGTAACAAACATAACTAATGTAGCTGTGTCAGTTGTTGGTTTAACATAATTTTGTAATGTAGCTATGTCAGTTACTGGTTTTACATACATTACTAATCTAACTATGTCAGTTATTGGTTTAACATAATTTTGTAATGTAGCTATGTCAGTTACTGGTATAACATTCTTTACTAATATAGCTATGTCAATTACTGGTATAACATACATTACTAATGTAGCTATGTCAGTCCTTGTATAACATACGTTACGAATGTTGCTATGTCAGTTACTGGTTTAACATACATTACTAATATAGCTATATAATTTAGTGATTTAACAAACAATACTAATGTACCTATGTACGTTACTGGTATAAAATACATTACCAATGTACCTATGTCAGTTACCGGTATAACATTAGATTAATAATGTAGCTATGTGAGTTAATGGTTTAAAATACTTTACCAATGTAGCTATGTAAATTACTGGTTTAACATACATTAGTAATGTAGCTATGTCAGTTACTGGTTAAAAATAAATTACTAATATAGCTATGTCAGTTAATGGTTTAACTTACATTATTAATGTAGCTATGTCAGTTAGTAGTATAACATAGAATACTAAGGTAGCTAAGTCAGTTACTGGTTTAACATACATTACCAATGTAGCTATGTAAATTACTCGTTTAACATACATTACTATTGTAACTATGTCAGTTAATGGTTTAACATACATTATTAATGTAGCTATGTCAGTTCCTGGTTTAAAATACATTACTGATGTAGCTATATCAGTTAGGAATTTAACATAGATTTCTAATGTAGCTGTCAGTTTCTGGTTTAACATACATTACTAACGTAGCTATATCATTTACTTTTATAAGATACATTACTAATGTAGCTATGTCAGTTACTGTTATAACATACATTACTAATGTAGCTATCTCAGTTGCTGGAATAACTTACATTACTAATATAGCTATGTCAGTTGCTGGTTTAACATACATTACTAATGTAGCTATGTAAATTACTGGTTTAAGATACATTACTAATGTAGCTATGTCAGTTACTGGTATAACATACATTACTAATGTAGCTATGTCAGTTACTAGTTTAACATACATTACTAATCTAGCGATGTCAGTTACTGGTTTTGTCAAATGCAGGAGTTACATACATTACTAACGTAGTTATGTCAGTTACTGGTTTTGTCAAATGCAGGAATTACATACATTACTAATGAAGCTATGTCAGTTGCTGGTATAACATACATTAATGATGTAGCTATGTCAGTTTCTGGTTTAATATATATTACTAATGTAGATATGTCAGTTATTGGTATAACTTACATTACTAATGTATCTATGTCAGTTACTGGTGTAACAAACATAACTAATGTAGCTGTGTCAGTTGTTGGTTTAAACTAATTTTGTAATGTAGCTATGTCAGTTACTGGTTTTACATACATTACTAATCTAACTATGTCAGTTATTGGTTTAACATAATTTTGTAATGTAGCTATGTCAGTTACTGGTATAACATTCTTTACTAATGTAGCTATGTAAGTTACTGGTATAACATACATTACTGATGTAGCTCTGTAAATACCTGGTTTAACATACATTACTGATGTATCTATGTGAGTTAGTAATTTGACATACATATTTAATGTAGCTATGACAGTTACTGTTTTAACATACATTACTAATGTAGCTATGTCAGTAACTGGTATAACATACATTACTAATGTAGCTATGTCAGTTACTGGTTTCACATACATTACTGAGTTAACTATGTCAGTTACTGTTTTAACATACATTACTAATGTAGCTATGTAAATTACTCGTTTAACATACATTACTAATGTAACAATGTAAATTACTGGTTTAACATACATTACTATTGTAGCTATGTCAGTTACTGGTTTAACATACATTAGTAATGTAGTTCTTTCAGTTACTGGTTTAACATACATTACTAATGTAGCTATGTCAGTAACTAGTTTAACATACATTAATAATGTAGCTATGTCAGTTCCTGGTTTAACATACATTACTGATGTATCTATATCAGTTAGGAATTTAACATACATTTCTAATGTAGCTATGTCAGTTACTGGTATAACATACATTAATAATGTAGCTATGTCAGTTCCTGTTTATTATACATTACTAATGTAGCTATGTCAGTTCCTAGTTTAACATACATTACTGATGTATCTATGTGAGTTAGTAATTTGACATACATTTCTAATGTAGCTATGACAGTTACTGTTTTAACATACATTACTAATATAGCTATGTCAGTAACTGGTATAACATACATTACTAATGTAGCTATGTCAGTTACTGGTATAACATACATTACTAATGTAGCTATGACAGTTACTATTTTAACATACACTATTAATGTCGCTATGTCAGTTACTGGTTTAACATACATTACCAATGTAGCTTTCTAAAGTACTCGTTTAACATACATTACTAATGTATCTATATTAGTTACTGGTATAACATACATTACTAATGTAGCTATGTCAATTACTGGTATAACATATATTACTATCGTAGCTATGTCACTTACTTGTATAAGATACATTACTAATGTAGCTATGTCAGTTACTGGTATAACACACATTACTAATGTAGCTATGTCAGTTCCTAGTTTAACATACATTTCTAATGTAGCTATGACAGTTACTGTTTTTACATACATTACTAATGTAGCTATGTAAATTACTGGTTTAACATACATTACTAATGTAGCTATGTCAGTTACTGGTATAACATACATTACTAATGTAGCTATATCAGTTACTGGTATAACATACATTACTAAAGTAGCGATGTCAATCACTGTTTTAACATACATTATTACGAATGTAGATATGTTAGCTGCTGATATAACATACATTACTAATGTAGCTATGTCACTTACTGGTAAAACTTCCATTACTAATGTAGCTATGTCAGTTACTGGTTTAACATACATTACTAATGTAGCTATGTCAGTTACTGGTATAACATACATTACTAATGTAGCTATGTCAGTTACTGGTATAACATACATTACTAATGTAGCTATGTCAGTTACTGTCTTAACATACATTATTACTAATGTAGATATCTTAGTTGCTGGTATAACATACATTACTAATGTAATTATGTCAGTCACTGTTTAACATACATTACTAATGTAGCTCTGTGAGTTACTGGTATAACATACATTACTAATGTAGCTATAACAGTTACTGTTTTAAGATACACTATTAACGTCGCTATGTCAGTTACTGGTATAACATATATTACTAATGTAGCTATATGAGTAGCTGATATAACATACATTACCAATGTAGTTATGTCAAATACTTGTTAAACTTACATTTCTAATGGAGCTATGTCAGTTACTGGTATCTCATACATTACTAATATACCTATGTCAGTTACTGGTATAACATACATTACTAATGTAGCTGTGTCAGTTACTGGTTTAACATACATTATTAATGTAGCTATGAAAATTACTGCTTTAACATACATTACTAATGTAGCTATGTCAGTTACTGGTATACATACATTCTAATGTAGATATTTCATTACTGTTTTAATATACATTACTAATGTAGCTATGTTAGTTCCTGGTATAACATACATTACCTATGTAGCTATGTCAGTTACTGGTTTAACATATATTATTAATGTTGCTATTTCAGTTACTGTTTTAACATACATTATTACTAATAAATATATGTTAGTTTCTAATATAACATACATTACTAATGTAGCTATGTCACTTAGTGGTATAACTTACATTACTAATGTAGCTATGTCAGTTACTGGTTTAACATACATTACTAACGTAGCTATGTCACTTACTTGTATAAGATACATTACTAATGTAGCTATGTCAGTTACTGGTTTAACATACTTTACTAATGTAGCTATGTCAGTTACTGGTATACATACATTCTAATGTAGATATCTCATTACTGTTTTAATATACATTACTAATGTAGCTATGTTAGTTCTTGGTATAACATACATTACCATTGTAGCTATGTCAGTTATGGTTTAACATACATTACTAACGTAGCTATGTCAGTTACTGGTATAACATACATTACTAATGTAGCTATGTCAGTTGCTGGAATAACATACATTACTAATGTAGCTATGTCAGTCACTGTTTAACATAAATTACTAATGTAGCACTGTAAGTTACTGGTATAACGTACATTACTAAAGTAGCTATGTTAATTACTTGTATAACATACATTACTAATGTAGCTATGTCAGTTACTGGTATAACATACATTACTAATGTAGCTATGTCAGTTCCTGGTATAACATAAATCACGAATGTAGCTATGTCAGATACTGGTTTAACATACATTACTAATGTAGCTATGTCAGTTAGTGGTTTAACATAATTTAGTAATGTAGCTATGTCAGTTACTGGTTTAACACAATTTAGTAATGTAGCTATGTCACTTACTGGTATAACATACTTTACTAATATAGCATTGTCAATTACTGCTATAACATACATTACTAATGTAGCTATGTCAGTTCCTTGTATAACATACATTACGAATGTAGCTATGTTAGTTACTGGTTTAACATACATTACTAATATAGCTATATAATTTACAGATTTAATAAACAATACTAATGTACATATGTACGTTACTGGTATAAAATACATTACCAATGTACCTATGTCAGTTACAGGTAACACATTAGACTAATCTGTAGCTATGTGAGTTACTGATTTAACATACTTTACCAATGTAGCTAGGTCAGTTACTGGTTTAACATACATTAGTAATGTAGCTATGTCAGTTACTGGTTAAAAATAAATTACTAATGTAGCTATGTCAGTTTTTGGTTTAACATACATTACTAATGTAGCTATATCAGTTAATGGTTTAACTTACATTATTAATGTAGCTATGTCAGTTAGTAGTATGACATAGAATACTAAGGTAGCTAAGTCAGTTACTGGTTTAACATACATTACCAATGTAGCTATGTAAATTACACGTTTAACATACATTACTAATGTAGCTATGTCAGTTACTGTTTTAACATATATTACTAATATAGCTATGTTAGTTACTTGTATAACATACATTACTAATGTAGCTATGTCAGTTACTGGTTTAACATACATTACTAATGCAGCTATGTCAGTTGCTGGAATAACATACATTACTAATGTAGCTATGTAAGTTACTGGTTTAACATATTTACTAATGTAGCTATGTCAGTTGCTGGTATAACATACATTACTAATGTAGCTATGACAGTTACTGGTTTAACATACATTACTAATGTAGCTATGACAGTCACTGGTATAACATATATTACTAATGTAGATGTTCAAATTACTGGTTTAACATACACTATTAATGTCGCTATGTCAGTTACTGGTTTAACATACATTACTAATGTAGCTATGTCAGTAACTGGTTTAACATACATTACTAATGTAGCTATGTCAGTTACTGGTATAACATAGATTACTAAGGTAGCTATGTCAGTTACCGGTTTAACATACATTACTAATGTAGCTATGTCAGTTACAGGTATCACATACATTACTAATATAGCTATGTCAGTTCCTGGTATAACATATATTACGAATGTAGCTATGTCAGTTACTGGTATAACATACATTACTAAATTAGCTATGTAAATTACTGGTATAACATACATTACTAATGTTGCTAGGTCAGTTACTGATATAACATAGATTACTAAGGTAGCTATGTCAGTTATTGCTTTAACATATATTACTAATGTAGTTATGTTAGTTACTGGTTTAACATACATTACTCATGTACCTATGTAAATTACTGGTATATCATAGATTACTAAGGTAGCTATGTCAGTAACGGTTTAAGATACATTACTAATGTAGCTAATTCAGTTACTGGTATAACATAGATTACTAAGGTAGCTATGTGAGTTACCGGTTTAACATACATTACTAATGGAGCTATGTCAGTTACACGTATCTCGTACATTACTAATATAGCTATGTCAGTTCCTGGTATAATATATATAACAAATGTAGCTATGTCAGTTACTGGTATAACATACATTACTAAATTAGCTATGTAAATTACTGGTATAACATACATTACTAATGTAGCTAGGTCAGTTACTGATATAACATACATTACTAAGGTAGCTATGTCAGTTATTGCTTTAACATACATTACTAATGTAGCTATGTCAGTTACTGGTTTAACATACATTACTCATGTACCTATGTAAATTACTGGTATAACATAGATTACTAAGGTAGCTATGTCAGTTACCGGTTTAACATACATTACTAATGTAGCTATGTCAGTTACAGGTATCACATACACTACTAATATAGCTATGTCAGTTACTGGTTTAACATACATTACTAAGGTAGCTATGTCAGTTACTGGTTTAACATGCATTACTAATGTAGCTATGTCAGTTACTGGTTTAACATACTTTACTAATGTAGCTATGTCAGTTACTGGTTTAACATACATTACTAATGTAGCTATGTGAATTACTGGTTTAAAATACACTAGTAATGTAGCTATGTCAGTTAGTGGTATAATATACATTTCAAATGTAGCTATGTCAGTTACTGGTATAACATACATTACTAATGGAGCTATGTCAGTTCCCTGTTTAACATACATAACTAATGTATCTATGTCATTTAGTAATTTAAAATACATTTTTAATGTAGCTACGACAGTTACTGGTTTAACATACATTACTAAGGTAGCTATGTCAGTTACTGGTTTAACATGAATTACTAATGTAGCTATGTCAGTTACTGGTATAACATACATTACTAATGTAGCTATGTGAGTTACTGGAATAACATACATTACTAATCTAGCTATGTCAGTTACAATTTTAACATACATTACTAATGTAGCTATGTCAGTTACTGGTTTAACATACATTACTAATGTAGCTATTTCACTTACTGGTATAACATACATTACTAATGTACCTATGTCAGTTAGTGGTATAACATACATTACTAATGTAGCTATGTCAGTTACTAGTATAACATACATTACTAATGTAGCTATGTCAGTTTCTGATTTAACATAAATTACTAATGTAGTTATGTTATTTACTGGTATAACATACATTACTAATATAGCCATGTCAGTTGCTGGAATAACATACATTACTAATGTAGCTATGTCAGTTACTGGTTTAACATACATTACATATGTACCTATGTAGGTTGATGGTATAACATACATTACTAATGTAGCTATGTCAGTCACTGTTTAACATACATTACTAGTGTAGCACTGTAAGTTACTGGTATAACGTACATTACTAAAGTAGCTATGTCAGTTACTTGTATAACATACATTTTTAATGTAGCTATGTCAGTTACTGGTATAACATACATTACTAATGTATCTATGTCAGTTATTGTTTTAACATACATCACTAGTGTAGATATGTTAGTTGCTGGTATAACATACATTACTAATGTAGCGATGTCAGTTATTGGTTTATCATAAATTACTAATGTAGTTATGTTATTTACTGGTATAACATACATTACTAATATAGCTATGTCAGTTACTGGAATAACATACATTACTAATGTAGCTATGTCAGTCACTGTTTAACATACATTACTAATGTAGCACTGTAAGTTATTTGTATAACGTACATTATTAAAGTAGCTATGTCAGTTACTTGTATAACATACATTACTAATGTAGCTATGTCAGGTCCTGGTATAACATAAATCACGAATGTAGCTATGTCAGTTACTGGTTTAACATACATTACTAATGTAGCTATGTCAGTTAATGGTTTAACATAATTTAGTAATGTAGCTATGTCAGTTACTGGTATAACATTCTTTACTAATATAGCTATGTCAATTACTGGTATAACATACATTACTAATGTAGCTATGTCAGTTCCTGGTATAACATACATTACGAATGTTGCTATGTCAGTTACTGGTTTAACATACATTACTAATATAGCTATATAATTTAGTGATTTAACAAACAATACTAATGTACCTATGTACGTTACTGGTATAAAATACATTACCAATGTACCTATGTCAGTTACCGGTATAACATTAGATTAATAATGTAGCTATGTTAGTTAATGGTTTAACATACTTTACCAATGTAGCTATGTAAATTACTGGTTTAATATACATTAGTAATGTAGCTAGGTCAGTTACTGGTTTAACATACATTAGTAATGTAGCTATGTCAGTTACTGGTTAAAAATAAATTACTAATATAGCTATGTCAGTTACTGGTTTAACATACATTACCAATGTAGCTATGTAAATTACTCGTTTAACATACATTACTATTCTAACTATGTCAGTTACTGGTTTAACATACATTACTAATGTAGCTATGTCAGTAACTAATTTAACATACATTACCAATGTAGCTATGTCAGTTACTGGTATAACATACATTACTGATGTAGCTATATCAGTTAGGAATTTAACATAGATTTCTAATGTAGCTATGTCAGTTACTGGTTTAACACACATTACTAACGTAGCTATATCACTTACTTTTATAAGATACATTACTAATGTAGCTAAGTCAGTTACTGGTTTAACATACATTACCAATGTAGCTATGTAAATTACTCGTTTAACATACATTACTATTGTAACTATGTCAGTTAATGGTTTAACATACATTACTAATGTAGCTATGTCAGTTCCTGGTTTAAAATACATTACTGATGTAGCTATATCAGTTAGGAATTTAACATACATTTCTAATGTAGCTGTCAGTTGCTGGTTTAACACACATTACTAACGTAGCTATATCACTTACTTTTATAAGATACATTACTAATGTAGCTATGTCAGTTCCTGGTATAACATACATTACTAATGTAGCTATGTCAGTTGCTGGTATAACATACATTACTAATGTAGCTATGTCAGTTGCTGGTTTAACATACATTACTAATGTAGCTATGTCAGTCACTGTTTAACATACATTACTAATGTAGCTCTGTCAGTTACTGGTATAACATACATTACTAATGTAGCTATGTCAGTTACTGGTATAACATACATTACTAATGTAGCTATGTCAGTTACTGGTTTCACATACATTACTAATATAGCTATGTCAGTAACTGGTATAACATACATTACTAATGTAGCTATGTCAGTTACTGGTATAACATACATTACTAATGTAGCTATGACAGTTACTATTTTAACATACACTATTAATGTCGCTATGTCAGTTACTGGTTTAACATACATTACTAATGTAGCTATGTAAATTACTGGTTTAACATACATTACTAATGTAGCTATGTTAGTTACTGGTATAACATACATTACTAATGTAGCTATGTCAGTTACTGGTATAACATACATTACTAACGTAGCTATGTCAGTTACTGGTTTAACATACATTACCAATGTAGCTATGTAAATTACTCGTTTAACATACATTACTAATATAACTATGTAAATTACTGGTTTAACATACATTACTATTGTAGCTATGTCAGTTACTGGTTTAACATACATTAGTAATGTAGTTCTTTCAGTTACTGGTTTAACATACATTACTAATGTAGCTATGTCAGTAACTAGTTTAACATACATTACTAATGTAGCTATGTCAGTTCCTGGTTTAACATACATTACTGATGTAGCTATATCAGTTAGGAATTTAACATACATTTCTAATGTAGCTATGTCAGTTACTGGTATAACATACATTAATAATGTAGCTATGTCAGTTCCTGTTTATTATACATTACTAATGTAGCTATGTCAGTTCCTAGTTTAACATACATTACTGATGTAGCTATGTGAGTTAGTAATTTGACATACATTTCTAATGTAGCTATGACAGTTACTGTTTTAACATACATTACTAATATAGCTATGTCAGTAACTGGTATAACATACATTACTAATGTAGCTATGTCAGTTACTGGTATAACATGGATTACTAATGTAGCTATGACAGTTACTATTTGAACATACACTATTAATGTCGCTATGTCAGTTACTGGTTTAACATACATTACCAGTGTAGCTTTCTAAAGTACTCGTTTAACATACATTACTAATGTATGTATGTTAGTTACTGTTTTAAGATACACTATTAACGTCGCTATGTCAGTTACTGGTATAACATATATTACTAATGTAGGTATATGAGTAGCTGATATAACATAAATTACCAATGTAGTTATGTCAAATACTGGTTAAATTTACATTTCTAATGGAGCTATGTCAGTTACTGGTATCTCATACATTACTAATATACCTATGTCAGTTACTGGTATAACATACATTACTAATGTAGCTATGTCAGTTACTGGTTTAACATACATTATTAATGTAGCTATGAAAATTACTGCTTTAACATACATTACTAATGTAGCTATGTCTGTTACTGGTATAACATACATTATTTATGTAGCTATGTCTGTTAGTGGTATAACATACATTACTAATGTAGCTATGTCAGTTACTGGTATAACATACATTACTAATGTAGCTATGTCAGTTACTGGTAAAAGATATATTACTAATGTTGCTATTTCAGTTACTGTTTTAACATACATTATTACTAATAAAGATATGTTAGTTTCTAATATAACATACATTACTAATATAGCTATGTCACTTTGTGGTATAACTTACATTACTAATGTAGATATGTCAGTTACTGGTTTAACATACATTACTAACGTAGCTATATCACTTACTTGTATAAGATACATTACTAATGTAGCTATGTCAGTTACTGGTTAAACATACTTTACTAATGTAGCTATGTCAGTTACTGGTATACATACATTCTAATGTAGATATTTCATTACTGTTTTAATATACATTACTAATGTAGCTATGTTAGTTCCTGGTATAACATACATTACCTATGTAGCTATGTCAGTTACAGGTTTAACATATATTATTAATGTTGCTATTTCAGTTACTGTTTTAACATACATTATTACTAATAAAGATATGTTAGTTTCTAATATAACATACATTACTAATGTAGCTATGTCACTTAGTGGTATAACTAGTATAACTATTGAGATTCTTCCATGCCGCACTAGCATTCGTCTTGTCATTAAAAACAGATGGCTTGAAACTTGCCTCCGCCATTTTTCTGGGTAGAACACGTGTGTTTCCGCGAGAATCGTATCACGTACGATTATGTCAATTTACAGTTTGTACTTATTTTAACTGTGTGTCTAAGGCACAATTTAAATAAAACTTCCACTTCTGACAACCATGTTATGTCTTTGGGTTCTCATAAAACACTTGTTATCGAGTAACAACAAAACTCAGACGTGTCGCAGCTTCATGTACTATATTTAGAATAGCCTCGCACATACAAAATACTAAGTGCTGATTGGCTAATAATGTCACGTACATAACACTTATGAATGAAAAAATACACACTAGTAAGGATGAAAGAGCAAGCATGTTATGTAATGGGTGGATTCGAACTCCCAATTCTTTGTTAATATTTATGTAATTTTTCTTTTAATGTCTTGTGAGAAAACACTCATTAAAAATAAATAACATACATGTATTGTTACCTGCATATTTTCTACGACTGTGATTGGACATCTTAGTTGAATTCAACAATGACTTGTAAGTAATGACGTCAATACTGATTATACTATAGAGCAGGGGTCTCCAAAGTACGGCCCGCCAAGGTTTTTAATCCGGCCCGCCGAGCTGTCCTCCAAAATTATAAAACCAATGTCGAAAAACAAGCCTTGCCGAAATCATACAAAAACAAATATACTTTACAACCCTTTTAACACGCTTGACAAATATAGTGCAGCAAATAAACGCAAGACGACGCTAATTGATTTGCCATTAATCAAAGTCTTTAAATTGCGTCGGCGAATTAAAAATTTATACACTAAACTTTAGTGTGGATATAGGTTCTTTTCCACTTTCTCTCCCCCTCCCCCGTTTTAACTGACCCATCAGAATCACCATAAAATGAGTTAACTTCGCTATGGAGCTACCTATCATTCATCTTAGATAATAAGGGCCGCCCACATGATAACTATTTGTTACCATGTCTAGGTTTTCCCTAAATCCCAATCGATTTGCTATTTGATCGATATGCTGTTATTCGCGTGTGTGTATACTTATTGAGAGAACACAGTGAGACGTAGCCGTTAGTTAAGATGAATCTGCTGCAGTTATCGTCGACCGTACATGACAAGGCAAGCGCCGTCACCTTTTTATAACAACGCGGCGTTTTTCATATGACTAGATTGTGTGACAACGGTCATACGATGACATTGTCTTTAGGTCAACGAGATCGCTGGAGATGCCGACGGTTAAATTGTGATCAACAGAAACAGCCATTGGTACTTGGTTCGAAGGTAGTCATCTCTCATATCGTGATGCAATATTTTTCATAAACTGCTGGCCATAAACCACTATTCTAACCCATATCGATGAGTTTTAGCATTTGTAACATTTTCTTTTAAAACAAAATCATTTTGTATGGTTTATGGCGTTTTGAAAAAACAGGGGGGAAAGTGGAAAAGAACCTGGATATATTTATATCAAATATATCTGGACAAATCAAGGCAAATGTTCTTAACGCTTTTGCCACATTTTAGCATGTCCAATGCTTCACCGCGTTTGAACGCTTCCTCAGCGACTTGACTTGAAGCCATTTCTTCGAAAAAGTGAAATGACCTTCACGAACGATGACTCATTTTTTGGCAAACCATTTAATCTCGTGACCGCCTAATCGAGGTGCCACGACGTACTGGTGCAGTCGCCAATCAGCGTGGAGTCAAGTTCGATGCGCATTCCGTCAGTCAGCACAGACTTGGCGTTTTCGTTGTGCACAAGTGTGAGTCATTTGTCGTTGTCGCTGCCGAAGTGAATGCACGTATTGAGTGGCCTGTGAATATTGTTCTTACTTGTTCCGTCGTTTTACATATATCGTCGAGCAAAATCTGTCGACCCATGGTAAAAATGTTAGCTCAAGGAAGAAAACGAAAAATTGACTCTGAGTGTAGAGTTTTTAAGGAACAATGGAACATAGACTATTTTGTCATAGAGTCAAACAACAAGGCACTATGTGTTATATGCACCGACACAATTGCAGTACTTAAAGAGTACAACATTCGGAGACATTATGAAAAAAAGCATTCATCACAGTACTACCAATTCATTGGACAGCTACGTAAAGAGAAATTTGACAAATTAAAGAAGAATTTATCATCAATGCAGGTTGTTTTCAAGAAGAAGGCTGTAGAAAATGAGAGAGCAACAAGAGCAAGCTTCCATGCTGCTAACCTTTTGGCGAAGAAAGGTAAGCCATTTACAGATGGTGAACTTATTAAAAAGTGCTTAAATGAGGTAGCTAAGGAAATGTGTCCAGAAAACGTAAATTTATTTTCCGCAATTAGTCTTTCTGCGAATACTGTTGCTCGTAGGGTTGAACATATTGAAAGAAATATTAAATCACAGCTGAAAGACAAAGCCAGCAAGTTTGTATGCTTTTCTGTTGCACTTGATGAGTCAATTGATGTATCAGACACATCCCAACTGTTATTGTTCATCAGAGGAATAAATGCCAATTTTGAGATTACTGAGGAACTTGTATCTGTGCACAGCATGCATGGAACAACAACAGGCATAGATATTTTTAGAGAAGTGGAAAAGTCAGTGGCTGAGTATAATTTGGAATGGAAAAAACTAAAATGCATAACAACAGATGGTGGCAAAAATATGTGTGGAACCAAAAAGGGCTTAGTTGGGCAAATTAACAAAGCAATTGAGAATTCCGGTGGATTGAAACCTTTGGTATTGCATTGTATTCTTCATCAGCAAGCACTGTGTGGAAAGCATCTTGATTTATCATCTGTATTAGATCCCGTGATTTCCACTGTTAACTACATAAGATCTCATGGACTCAAACATCGCCAATTTCGTGATTTCTTGGAGGAAATGAATGCTGAGTTTCCAGACCTACCTTACCATACTTCAGTAAGATGGCTTAGCTATGGAAAAATTCTGGCTAGATTTTTTGAGCTTCGAACTGAAATTGAAATATTTTTAAATGAGAAAAACCATTCACAGGTGCTGCTCAAAGACAGTGAATGGCTCTGGAAATTAGCATTTTCAGCCGATTTAACTATGCATCTCAATGGTTTCAACCTACGGATACAAGGTGAAACTTCACTCATCTGTGATTTGTACTCAAAGGTGAAAGCTTTTCGTAAGAAATTAATACTATTTGAAAGTCAGTTAACAAGAAGCTGCTTTACTCATTTTTCACGATGTGACAAATATAGACAGGAAGCTGCCACTCCATTTCCAAACTTGTTTGCTCAAGATGTCATTTTAGCTTTGAAACAACAGTTTGAAGAACGTTTCTCTGATCTTGATGCATGTTCTTCAAAACTAAGAATTTTTGAAAATCCATTTAACTCTGTTATTGGAGACTTACCTTCTGAGTTACAAATGGAAGTTATTGATTTGCAATCCAATGACATCCTGAAGGACAAATATAAAGAAGGAAATTTAATTGAATTCTACAAATGCCTTCCATCTGACCAATTTCTTCATTTAAGGAGGTTTGCCTGTGAATTCATTTCAGTTTTTGGCACCACATATTTGTGTGAGAAGACTTTTTCAAAGATGAAATACACAAAATCCTGCTACAGATCACAGTTGTCTGATGAACATTTAAATGCTTTGCTTGTTATTGGAACCACTCATTTTGAACCTCAGTTGGACAAAATTTTGTCAGAAATGAAACAATTTCATGTTTCCCCTATTGATCAAAGTTAAAAAAAACATGTTAATTGTTACTGATATTATATACATTGTAATTATGTACTGAATAAATAACCTTTTTTAATTATTAATTCACTATTTATTTATATTATTTTGGTAAAATAAATAATTTAGAACCTTGGCCCCCGTAGCTTTAAAAATTCAGCAATGTGGCCCTCCGCTGGAAAACTTTGGAGACCCCTGCTATAGAGTATCTTAGCAACGTTAAACGTCGGGAAAAGAAGTTCAGAAAATAAGCGAAGAAGCCTAAAATATATTGATATTTAGTCTTGTAAACAGTTTGTTTGTTTGTTTTTTGGAAATTCGCACAAAGCTACTCGAGGGCTATCTGTGCTAGCCGTCCCTAATTTTGCAGTGTAAGACTAGAGGGAAGGCAGCTAGTCATCACCACCCACCGCCAACTCTTGGGCTACTCTTTTACCAACGAATAGTGGGATTGACCGCCACCTTATAACACCCTCATGGCTGGGAGAGCGAGCATGTTTGGTGAGACCGAGATTCGAACCCGCGACCTTCGGATTACGAGTCGAACGCCTTAACACACTTGGCCATGCCGGGCTAAGTTACTCTATTGGAATGTTTTTCATAATTCTTAGACAGTGTTTCTAGTCGTTTGAATTAATTTGGATGAAAATATTCGAATTAATCAAAGATGTTGACCGTAAATATGAAGCAGACATGAGACAGATAAATGTTATTTAGTGGCGGTGTGATTTAAACATTCCAACTCAATAAATTTAACTAATTGATCATTTAGATTTGTAAACATTACTTGTGATTTAAAAGTAAATTTATACTTAAACAGAAAAAAAAGGGAGAATTTTACCTGTCGTCATAAAAACTTCCTGTGCAAACACAAATAAAACACCTTCTTAAATATTTTCATGAAGATGATTATGTTGATACTTTTTACAATTTTATTTAATTTTTTATTAAGTTTATTTGGCACCAAAAAACAAGATCAACTGCCATTGTGGATACAGAAATCATGGCTGTAAGTTGTGAATATGGATATACTCTGTTTGTATTCATTTCATCTTTTCGTATAAAAATTTGAGAGACATAATCTGTTTGGTAGAAATATGTCTATAATAATTTAATGAGAAAACTCTAGATAAACTAAAAATACATTTGGTATCCTCCCAAGTTTAAAGCTCTGACTGAAACGAAGTGTTTTTGCTGGTTTATTTTTTGGTATATTTCACACGAAACGGGAATTAAAACCCGACAACGAATATGAATTACCTTACACAGAGACACAAAGCAACTTGGAATAGATCTAAAGAATATGTTTTATTATAATATGCAAAGTAAGCAGTATATGCAATGAGATTTTGTGAATTTCAGTAAGAACGAAAATATTACAAGAAAACACCTATACTAATTACATCATGACATAAAAGACCACAAGTTTTATGCATGGTAGAAATGTTAGGTGTTGTTTAATGTCTACTGTTGGTGTTCACTAATTGATGGCCCCATGTTCGAGCACAATGTATCGCTGGATAGGTTTCATACTTTTAACTGAAGGGTGTTTTAACTACCTTAATCAGTATCGTTTTTCAGTTAAAATAGTTACATAAGAGTAGTAACTACTGCTAATAGTTATCTGCATCTATTTGACAGTTGTAAATAAAGAACGGCTCTGTCTGAAACTTAGGAAAACTTTTTATACCTTCTGTCGTATAACGTGCCATTTCTTCAGCTTTTGTTTTGGAGACATTATTTCGGATGTTTTAACAGCTCTCTGTTAAGAAAAGTTATTATTATTATTATTCTCACAACCATCACCATTATCTGGAGGACACCATTTCGAACACTTCCATGTCTATTCTCTCTTCACTTATTATAGAAGTTAAGGCTGTCTGTGCTATTATATTTTGTCACCATGTTTTTTCAGCCTCCTTTTGCTCTTGTATTCAGCGTTTCGTTGCATCGAGTTTCAGAATAAATTTACGTATTTTATGCCATAAACGCAAACGAAACATAAATATAAACATTAATAAGTGCATTATGGGAAATACCATATGTTAAACTCTTGTTTACTATTTTACCACTGTATAGAGGGTCGAACGCCCTCATCACCTGGCCATTTCTACATTACAAGTTTTGTTGGACCAAGTCGTGAACGCATTTTCTTTCCGATTACCACAAAATAAAATCAGATGTAAATTTGAATTGAACGTGAATTATATTAATAAATTTCATTTTCGCTAAAAATAATATTTCATTTTAATAACTGTGGTTCTGTTTTTTTCATACTTAACGAAGCAACCTTAAACTTTAAAAATGTGTTTTCCTCACAACAAAACCACACCGGGTTATCTGTTGAGTCCACCGGGGAGATTTGAGAACCCCCGTTTTCGTCTTGAAAGTCTGAATGCTTCCCGCTGTACCAGCGGCAGACTGTAGATATGGCACATCATTATTGATTCATAAGAAAGACAGATTAATATTTACCTTAAATGTTGCTGTGAAAAATTATTAATAACTCTTTGAATACTATTTCACTGAGGAATAGTGGGATTGGATTCATCGTCTCATTATAACGCCCTTACGCCTTAAAGGACGAGAATATTTAGTGTAACGCAGATTCGAACCTGCGATCTTCAGATTACAAGGCGGGTGCCTTAACCACCTGGCTAAACCGGGGTGTTTTACCACCACTCTGCGATAAGAACAAAACATGCAAATACCGTTTTCTGAATTAAACATAAACAATCTGAAATAAATACATTTGCTGGCCACATGTACACACATCATAAAGTCCATATATAAACTATTTATTAAAAAACAACTACTTAGTATATATTCCTTTTAAAATTAATATGTTATTCTTATTGTACTTTTGTTGTTATAATAAAAATACAATTTGTGATATAATTTCAAACTTTAACTTACTTTTTCATATCTATAAGTCTCAGTAACTTTTCACAGTTCCTGGTAGCTGTACTCAACCAGTTTCTTCTGCTCCCTCACTACTAGCTATTTAAAAAGAGGACAAACGTTAATTAAATAATTGATATTTTGAAATTGAGAACAAATTTACCCAACTGGTTATCTTTGCTTTGCTCACAATGGATATCGAAGATTCTCAGTGTAACTATTTCTTGAACGGCGAAACTTATGAAACCGGTAAAACAAGGAAATAAAAGTCATATATTCCAGTATTTTGGTATTCATATCCACAAGAAAATCATTTCGATATTTTGGATATTACTCTCAGGGGCAAGCGGTAAATATACGGACTTACAACGTTAGAAATCTAGTTTCGATACTCGTCATAGACAGAACGCAGAGAGCTATTTACGTAGTTTTATCTTAACTTTATGGAGAGACAGAAATTTGGTTAAATATATATATTTGTTTTACTAGGATAAGAAAAGAAGAATACCATGGATCAAGCCTAAAAGCTCCAAAGAAAAAGGTAAAATATCTCTATTTTTGGTTGTCTAATATTAAAAGTACCTGCAAAATCTTTTAAAGTTTGTGAAATGTTTTTCTAAAATATTTATTTTATCATGTGTCAGACCCAAGAACAAAACCGCCTCTTCCTCCCACCTATCAAATTTACACCAATTGCAAAACTGCAATACAAACATCGAAAGTATGGAATTAAAAAAACAACCTGAGTTCAGTTACTTCTCTTCGCCAGAACAACCACAAAAAGATTTCTCAAGCAATTTTAATTCAAAATCGGAGAAAAGAAATCTGCAAAGAAAATATTTCAACACATGAATTTCCACTTTCTAAAACTGAATTTCTTGTTCCTTTTCAAGCACTAAACAAAGTCAGATGTCTGAGTAAAAAACTAAACAGTTGTTTTATCTTCACGAAAGCAAACTGAATCTGAGTTTCGTTTCAAACTTTTAAATAATTAGCCTACATGCCGCAATAGTGGCTTGTTTGTTTGTTTTGGAATTTCGCACAAAGCTACTCGAGGGCTATCTGTGCTAGCCGTCCCTAATTTAGCAGTGTAAGACTAGAGGGAAGGCAGCTCGTCATCACCACCCACCGCCAACTTTTGGGCTACTCTTTTATCAACGAATAATGAGATTAAACCTCACATTATAGCGTCCCCACAGCTGATAGGGCGAGCATGTTTAGTGCGACAGGGATTCGAACTCGCAACCCTCGGATTACGAGTCACACGCCTTACGCGCTCGGCCATGCCAGGCCTCGCAATACTGGCAATAATTATATATTTTGTACAAATTGTGTTCAACTTCCAGTACCATATCCACCAGGATGTAACAATTCAAATAGTAGTCTCAAGCGATTTAACGGAGAACAGTCGTTACAGTAACATTTCCCTTTTGGCTGTTACGTCTAAAATATTTAAAGATCCGGTGTAATAGTTTTAGAAGCAAAGCAGCATTATCATCAGTTAACACTAATTTTCAAAACTTAATTATTGAAGTAGAAGAAAAAAAGTCACATTTAATTTAATTGAAAACTCAATATACACACGGCATATTCATCTGATAAAAGCGACTAATCATGTACAAGTAGTAAACAAACATCTTCAACTCTTTTCTTGTCAGAGCAAATAAAGACTACATGAGTCTAATATTTAAAGCCGTAGTTATAGAGAACCACGAGAGAAATCCTGGACATTAGAAAACTAACACATATCTTATACTCTGTATACCTAACGATGTTCTTACCAAACGAA
The DNA here is from genome assembly GCA_011833715.1 of Carcinoscorpius rotundicauda. Lineage (NCBI taxonomy): Eukaryota > Metazoa > Arthropoda > Merostomata > Xiphosura > Limulidae > Carcinoscorpius > Carcinoscorpius rotundicauda. The sequence continues at coordinate 48,323 of MU034100.1, read as the reverse complement.
AGTTAGTTAAAAAGGATCAAAATGTAGAAAAAAACCATATTTATAACAAACCAAACACACTGAAGACAAAGGAAAATCTTGTTCATCATCTTGTCGCGATCTAACAGCTAGGTTTCTTTAGTAAGCTTGGAAACAAATCAACATATTTTGGACTGTGTTTTAAATGATGGTCACCTCATGATAAAATATAAAATAACCTGACAACTGGAATAGATTACACACAGACGAAATAGGACAAAAATCGAGTCTCACATCACAGCCAATCAATTCTGCAAACTTAGTGGAATCGCTAATTTACAACCAACACCATAATTGGGTAATGAAGGATTAAAAAAGTAAAATAACTTATATTAAGCTTATCCTCTAGATGTACGTCTCAACGAATATTTGAATTAAACATCACCCTCACGTGCTGTTATTGACCATACTAGGCTAAACACGAAAGTTGGAAGCGTGAACACCTTTCGCGTTCTTACACTTTTAACATTTAGAAACATTCCCGTATAATGTCTCATAAGCGTATTTCAGATTTAAAAAAAATTATTACAAGTTTCGACATATTCTTACAAAGAAATGTGTCTCTCTTTCATGATTCATTAAATCTGTTCACTTGTTGCTATTTCCAATTGTTCCCGGATATCATTGACTCTAATACTTCATTCTTAACACAATATTTTATGCTGCATTTTGTTCTTGTACATACTCTGCTATGACCAAAATTTCAATATTCTTATATCTTCTACATGCTAATGTATACAATATTTTAGATCACGTTTTTTTTTCTCCATTACAGTTTCTTCCATGTAGAAAGTCATATTTATAAATTTAAATATTTTATATTTACCGAATGTTACTTTTTGTATTACCTAAAATATGATTTAGCCTTACCAGGCTCAAATGTCTGGCATGTTAAAAACGATATCTGGAATTCATCACTACTCATATGACCTTTATATTCTTTTTATGATTTAGTTACAAGAAATGTGATATTTGTCTGTTATATTTCACAATACATTCCTATAGGATTCTACGTACATGATATATTTTGTTCCTTCATTAGTAGTTATTTAGGGGTAGAGAATAAGACGTTTATATTATTTCAAGTTTTAATATCTTTTTCCATTTATTAAAAAGGCTGGTAATTTCATAAGAAATTTCTAGTATGAAATGGTTTGTTTGTTTCTGTTTTTAATTTTGCGCAAAGCTACACAGGAGCTATCTGCGTTGCCATCCCTAATTTAGTAGTGTAAGACTAGAAGAGAGAATGAAATGATATGCCGGTAGAATGGATTTGGTTGTTACAATATATTATGTGGTTTTTAACGTCAATACAAGCACTATTATATAACTTTGGCCTAAACCTTTAGGTCGTACTACATTTTCGAAGTAGTGCAATTCAGTTCTAAATCTTCTTTGTGAGTTCAGTGATTGTAGGATTATCTTCCTAAAACTAAACAAATAATCGTTCTATTCATAACTTACACACATGTATTTAAATATCTGTGTGCGTATAACATGGAATAATTCCTAAAGATACCAGTTAAAAAATTCTTAGAAGTCAAATTGTTAATGAAAACAGCTTTATATTATTTCCTCTTTAGGTTTAAAATCAGACAAAAACCAATCACAATGTTCCTGAAAAAATAATTGCCTTTGTCAGGATACCACATTTTTTCCTAGGGCAATCAGTGACACCATCTGTGAGCTTCAAGAAAAATCAGTTCCTCCTGAGGTTGTGACAAAAGGGATGCTTAACACTGCATTTTATAATACCGTGATAATAGTAAAACGTGTACATGCCATGAATCACGAGAATAATTATACAATCTGTAGGATACAAAACAGAATGAGATACCAACTTGAAAACACGAAATAAAAGCATTTTTTTACCTTCATTTTATTCTTATATGCTCTTGAAACAAAACACGTTAGAAGACTCTTCACCAAACGTCTAATTTATTAATATATTTAGTGAGTGCAAATCTAACTAAATATGAAGGGATGATATGTTCAGTTCATTAATTTCAGTTTGATTCATTAAAGGGGAAAAAATTATTGAGACAAATATAATGAAATGATCCTTCAGAAAATAATGTAACAGTTAAATTAAAATTACAATAACAAACAGTTTCAACTGATGAAGATGCCATATCAAAGAACGAGGTTCGCCATGGCCAGATGGGTTAAGGCATTCGACTCGTAATCTGTGGGTTACGGGTTTGAATCTCTGTCGCACCAAACATGCTCGCCCTTTAAGCTGTGGGGACGCTATAATGTGAGGTTCAATCCCATTATTCGTTGATAAAAGAGTAGCCCAAAAGTTGGCACTGGGTTGTGATGACTAGCTGTTTTCCCTCTAGTCTTACATTGCTAAATTAGGTACGGCTAGCAAAGACAACCCTTGTGTATCTTTGCACGAACTCAAAAAAAAAGGACGACATGATGTAATTATTAAAGTCATAGTTTACCTCGTGCACAAACTGCTGTTATTGTGTTTTGAATTTAATTATTTAATCTAGCAGATTCCTTACTAGATATCAAAGCAACACTAGTCTAGATGTTATTTAATTTTGAAGAAATCAGTATTTTTTATCTTAACTTAGATGAATCTTGGCCGATCAACGAGACGATCTGGAATGATCCAGAAGAACCAAATCCTTCCTGGATTTTAAAACCCAAAAGGTATGTATTCTCAAGTAAATCCTGACTTTTAGCTAAGTGGCTGCCATGACGCTCTGCTCACAATACCCGAAAAGCTGTTTTGAGCTTCTGTCACACCAAACACATTCAACCTATTTAGCCTTAAGGAAAAATTAAAATATGACGGTCAATTTCATTATTCGTCGATCTAAGAGTAACCTAATAGTTGACAGTGTTTGCTGTTGACTAGGTGTCTTTCCTTTAGACTACAATTGTTGAAAAGATGGTTGGTGTATATTGCCCACGTGTTGTTTCGCGCAAAGTTTTAATGAAAACAAATCAAATGGACTAAGTATCTAAAAAAAAATTATAAAAATATTTTAAAATAGTTTCTCAGTAAATATGTAACAGTTCATGTATATTATATATTGTTGTTCTTAGCTGTTTTTATCTCACCATAGTGAACTTACGTTTTGATAAGAATGTGTACTATTGATGATTATTATCTGTTATCAAGCAGAAAAACTGTCAACTTAAAAATTCAATGAAAAGTATGTAATCCAATGATATAATTAAGTTTCATAGTTACTTACATAATCTATGTATTTCTTCAAGTACTTTGCACCTTTGCTGCTTGGCTAAAACTAGTTAAACGCCACCTGTCCTATCATCTTTGCCGTCAACATCTTGTAGAGTCGTTTTCACTTATAATTTGTTTTGGGACCTTAATTCTTGTATCTTTGATTCAAGCAGACAAATTTGGTAACATATTTTATGTGACCCTGAAATAACCAAAATTCCTTATCTGTTCTACCATGTAAATATTCAAGTACGTTTAATAATCATTTGACGAACCTCAATCACTGTTTTTCTCTAAACACAATTGCAACCATTTTTCATTTTCAGTAACTTTAGTGTTGGTATTATAGTAACTTTTGAATGAGAGCAGAGAAGAATATGTCAACTTTATAACATCTGCTATATCCACTGTTATCGAGCACCTCTGTATAACACCAGGACTCCACAGTTTGACTGATACACGACAGATCTAGTAGTTATTGAAATACTGTTCATACTGTTATATTGTCTGAACAATAATTGTTTTAGTGTGGATCGTGATATTTACCAATTTTATCTCAGTTGTTAGCCATGAACATTAAGGTACTGATTTATCAATAATACACAATTCATTTAAATAAATATTGATCTTCTCTTGTTCAATTCAATTTTGTGTAAATATACTATGATAAATTAATTATTTGTAAGTATTGCTTCTTTTCCAGTGACTTTGGTCGAAATAAATTATCATTCAGAAAAAGAATTGAGAACTGCTTTAAAAGTGTGTTTTGCTGTAAGAACAAATTCAAGACATACAAGCCAGATAAAATGATGGTAACAAGATATCCTCTGGACCAGGCCTGGTGTTACGACTCGTAAGTTCCAGGTTTTTATAAATTAACTAGGATACCGTATTTTCATACTACATATACTCAAAGTAATGAATAGCTTTACGAAAAAAGTCTGACTGAACTTATCGCTTCTTACGGCCCTCTCAGAAACATACATTTCTTACTACACATATCCATGCAAACGTTTTTCACAGTGTACAAATTAGCCGAAGGATAAACACTAAAGCTTTTGCGATAAGTGGCTTTGTGGACAACGTTGTGTGCCTTTTGTGTATTTTTTCTCATACGAGTGAAAGCTATACTGACTATTTAATTCTATTTTACCTGAGGCTAAATGTCTAGAGGGTGAATAACTTGAACATTCAATGGGTATTTAACACGCCTTTTCTTTTTGTTTCTGTATGAGACTCTCCTACATTTCAACACGAATATTCTGTGGTTGAAAACTGAGAGTTCTTAATTTTCCAACTGGAAAGTCTCTCAGTAGCTTGATACCGATATTTTCAATTGATGGGTATTCTATGCTCACAAGGGCTAAATGGCAAGTCAGAATCACTTAACATTCCTAATTCTAAACAACTGACCCACAAAATTACATTAACATAAGAAACTTTAGCCGTCTGTTAGACCCAAAGAATGTGACTGACTGCCACCATTACTATAACGCGAGCAGAACCGAGATTACGGGCTGTATTTGGCTACATTGTGGCTCGAATATTAGACACTGAGAAACGCAACCCTGCATACCGAATATCAGCTACTGCTGGCCCATCCAAGTAGAATATAATAAGTATAAATTAACGTTATCTTTTAATCTCTGAAAGGATCTGTTAGAAGGAAGAGTGTTGTGAAAAATGTTACAGATTTTAACATGTCCTCAGGGAAATAGACGATTTCTATTTTAAAATAGGTTTTATATAAAACTTTTACTTGTATTGACTTTGTATATCATACAGCTTCGCTGGACTTTTTTGAACAACCATGTCGTAGTTTCTTACAATCATCCGCGTGGCATGACAGTAACTGGATGTCTCACCTTTTTAATCTATGCTTGTATAAAAGGGAAACAACAATCTGTGCTTTAACAACATTTTTTCTCCAAAACACTCTAGTAGAAATGACAATGAAGATCTTGAAAGTGGTACTTCACCCGTTTGGGATTACACTACGACTGATCGTGTAATTAAATTTCAAATGTTAAAGAACAGTAATGGTAAGCAGTCTCTTGTTTGTATCAGAATAGCGTTTCTTTTATCATTATTATTACAGTAAAAGATGACCTGGAGAGATCACCCATTTTAATAATTTACACCACTTTATGGGAGTGTGTTGTCTGTTTATAACTTAGTTACTAGACACGAAAATGTTGTCACTTAAGAAACGCTTAACACTGCAATTTGTACTGCCGTGACGTTAGTGAATCGTGCTCATGCCACGAATTACGAGAATAATAATACAATCTGTAGGATACGACACAGCATGAAGTAAGAACTTTAAAAGCAAGAAATTAAAATATTTGTTACTATTCATTTTGATTTTATCTGCTCTTGATACAAAACACGTCAGTGGTCCCTTCACCGAACATCAAGATGATTAATATATGTCGTGAGTGCAAATCTAGTTTGTTTGTTTGCTGTTGAATTTCGCACAAAGCTGCTCGAGGGCTATCTGTGCTAACCGTCCCTAATTTAGCTGTGTAAGACTAGAGGGAGGACAGGACAGCTGGTCATTGCCATCCGCCGCCAACTCTTGTGCTACTCTTTTACCAACGAATAGAGGGATTGACCGTCACATTATAACGCCCCCACGGCTGACAGGGCGAGCATGTTTAGCGCGACGGGGATGCGAACCCGCGACCCTCAGTCGCACGCTTTAACACGCTTGGCCATGCCGGGCCGAGTGCAAATCTAAAGAAATATGATAGGATTCTGTGTTCAATTTATTATTTTTCAATTAATTAATTATAGGGAAAACAAAATTATCATGGCATAATCCGGCAGAAAATAACGTGATGGTTAATGTAAAATTACAACAACAACAGTTTTGATCTGATGATGATGATGTCATATTAAAGGTCGATATGATGTAGTTATTAAAGTCAGGAGTTACCTCGTGTAGAAGCAGGTTTTACATCGTAACAGAAACAATTTTATCTTAATGTTTTAAAATTTCACTTCAATAGTTTTGAGGCCGACTTGACCCGTTTGTTAATATATTCAAATCGTAATCCAAGGGTTGCGAGTTCGAATCCCTGTCGCACTAAACATGCTCGCCCTTTCAGCTTTTTTATCTTAACTTAGGTGAATCTTGGCCAATTAATGACACAATCTGGAATGAACCAGAAGATACAGTTCCTTCTGGCATTAATTAAAGTATTCCTGCTTTCATCAGCGATAATTGGCATGTATGAAGATGAGAAGCTTCCTGGAATAGAAGTACTCTAATTGACAGGCTTCATAGTAGAAATAATTAAGCCTGATTAGTTAGAAAAACAGAAATAGTTATAAGGTAAAATAAAAGCAATATTAAGTTGTAAACTTTTGCACTTTTTTAATTTTCAAAAATTAAAAGAATGAATATTTTATTTTGAGAAAATAAAAAATTACTGATTAAAGAAAATCAATCTGATCTTAGTTGCACCATTTTCTTCTCCTTCATTTCTTCGTGGAATTCTCGGTAACATCGAATGACATTTTATAACCGCACTCTATGACTGAATCGTGATTCATAATTAAGTATGTAGCAGTTTCCACTGCCCGAAACATTGTTTCAAGTTTCCGTGAGAGAAATTATTCTTCCTGCTCTTCACTAGCACCTTCGTTACACTCTGGACTTTCTTCTTCTTCCTGATATGCCTGATCTTGGTCTAAATGAAAGAGCGTATCATTGCTGAGAGCTCAAGAATGTGCGTAAATGCACTCTCGAACATTAGCCACTTCCAAAGACTCGAAATAAATAGTGTGTCCAATTTTGATGACGTCTTCAGAAACATTCCTAATTTCGGACTCAAGGAATGAGTCCGCAGGAATGACTTGCGCCATCAGGCAAAACGTGATTCAACGTCGCTCTCGTGTTACTCTTGCTAATTTGGAGCCACGCTTCGTTGATGTTTTCGATGGCACTTCTGATGTTGTAATTTTTTTCCAGAATTCAGACATAGATAGTGCAACTTCTCTAGTTGTAGCCTTTCTTGCTTGAGAAAAAGTTCGCTTAAAATAATAAGCTTTAAACGTCACAATGACACCTTGATCCGTTGGTTGCAGTGGACATGTTCTATTGAATAAAAAAAAAGTGAATTTTGAGATTTTCGTAAAAGTCACAATATCCCGTTAGATGGCTTGGTGCATTACGTAATAAAGAGAAAGCTTTAAAGTCCACCTTGTTTGTTTTCTTTGCATTAATGTTCAGCTGTTGGACAAAATTAGTTTTTTACTAGTCATCAAACAAAGTTTTTTAATTCATACTTTTTTATTTGATCGCCAAACAAGTGGAAGGGTCTTCTTTGCACAGCCATCGCGCTAAACATGCTCGCCCTCCCAGCCGTGGGGGTGTATAATGTGACGGTTAATCCCATTATTCGTTGGTAAAAGAGTAGCCCAAGAGTTGGCAGTGGGTGGTGATGACTAACTGCCTTCCCTCTAGTCTTACACTGCTAAATTAGGGACGGCTAGCATAGATAGCCCTTGAGTAGCTTTGTGCGAAATTCCAAAACAAAACTTAAACTTTCGATTGAATTTCTATTTCACCTGAAGATAATCTTGGAAGGTCGAAACGTTGTTATTTCATTTTCAATATAAGTGTTAATACCCATACCAACCGCTCCGAGATACATTTTTATTTCAATTGGGCCTCTCGTCATCAATAAATGTTTGAAATATAATTTGGATGTTTTAGATATTATGCAAATTCTATTTGAGGTGTTAAGGATGAAGAGTAGTTCTCTTAATCCTAAAATGAAATTCCCTTACTTTCAGACTAGTAACTAAACAGATTCTATTTTCCTAAACACATTTCTAATACTTTATTAAAGAATCTGCAATCTTTACAAAAAGTATACCAAATTATGTGAAAATACATATGCTCTATAAAAGGCTGCAGCACAAACTCTCAATGCGTGGAAATGTGTAGACGAACTCGTGTATGTTATACCAAGCACATAGTGAAAGGGTTAACTAAGTTCGTAACCCCACATTGACCTTTATAGTTTACATTCAATAACTTTTTCTGATTTGTTTATCTTTACTAAATATCAAAAACTTTGAATAGATATTAGGGGCCATTTTGGAAAAAAATATTGAATTTTCAACAAAATGTTTTCAATAATTATTTCTCCATGAACATAGGGAGTCAAAATGTTGACTGCTCGGAGAGGAAAATGATTATGTTAAAATTAGAAAGTACTTCAATTTATCTGAAAAATTCTGAAATTTCATTTCCACGACCTCTTAAAATCTCCTAACAAAGTTTTTAACGTTTTTATGAGTAAAGCATTATATTCTATCTCTTATTTTCTCTACTCTAACTTTATATAAAATGATCCCTTTGACTGATCTTCTAATCAACAAATAGAAAAGTCAAAATATACTTAAATTACATTTTTCTTTCCAGAATAACTTCAGATTGTAACATGAAACATTTCTTTATTCTAAATAGCTTGAAATGTGCAACAGTACACATCTGTTTACACTTACAGTTTTGTTGCTCTTTTGAATCATATTTAACTGACATTCTCACCATAAAATTTGTAATTTACTTGGTAAATGTGGAGATCAGATTACCCTGCTGAATCACATAAAGCTATTTGTGTGTTGCTTGCAAGCATACCTCATAAAATCTTGTTTTTCCTTATTTTATGTAATCTAACCTAAAAAGCTTGCAATTTTTAGATCTTAGACATTTTTATAATAATAAGTAAAAAATAAATAAAAAACAATAACTAGCCAGCTTACTTAAGACTTTCTTTTCTGCCATCAATTGTCAATGAAATGTAAGCCCACCTTTTAACACTAATGGTAGTACTGTACTAAATACTTTATTTACCTAAATAAAATACAGGATAATAATACACAAAAAGCAGACAATGACAAATAACTATCCATTTTATCACTTTATAAGAGTAGTAATAAATGTTGCTAATAAATTCAGCTCAACTTACTGATGTGTTTGCACGGGAATAAAGTTTGAATTTCAAGTGAAAACAGACAATTCTCTTATAGAAAACACTTTATGTCATTTGATAGATTAAAACCTTACTTTCTATTGAATATAAAAATACAGTATTAAAGAAAGAAATAATTTATGGCAATTTTGGAAAACAGGATTTGATAAGTCAGTGTGAATGTGGGGTATGATTTCCTATTTTGTTGCACTGTAACTAAATAAAATTGAAAACTATAAATATTATTATTTGCCTCAACACTGATAATATCATAAGCAATTTATTTCAAATTTACCATTTCTTGGAGGTATGGTAAATACATTAGAAGAGAGGAATATCAAGAAGAAAAGTCACAATTCCTGTACTGAGGGAAGTTCATGATTTCTTTTAATGTTGCTTTATAAAATTAAGGACTGAAATCTCATGTGTTATTAAATTTGGATTATATACCATAACAAGGAAGTAGTTCAATTAAATTTAAAATGTGACTCACTAAAACACCATGACATTCACAAAAATAAATTAAACAAGGGTGGAAATATACACATAACAGAAAAGTTAAAGGTCTCTTTCCTAGCAATTAGTCAGGAACTTAATAATAAATTATAATACAAGCAAGTCTTGATATCTGACTTTGGATATGACTATGCAATGAACACTGATAGCCACACATACCTAACGTCTTGAAATGAAGATCTTAAGTGATGAAGGTAGGTAGGTAGGCATCACATGTTTATTGGGACAAAGCAACTAGGCTATCTGTGCCAAATAAAGTGTGGTATACTGTAATAATTAATGGAAATGAAGGTAAAAATACATAAAATATGTAAAAATAAAACCTGTCAGGAAGACTGAAGCATTAAGTTTAAACTTGCTCTCAGTCACCTAAAGATGGCCTTTCCAGTTCTGGGTTCAGGTCAAAATAAATTTAAAATGTATGAAAGAAACCACGCTAAAACAGTATAATGACCAATAAACACATGAAATTAAATTAAAAAAAACCAATTGCTTTTAAAAATGTAAAAACATGAATGAGACTGCCAGTATCACCTTTGACATTGGCTAATGGCAAGGGCAAACTCATCTTAAAAATATGTTTAAAATGGCGTCGTTGTTCTTGGTTCTAATGACGGTATGATAATATAGTATGTACGGTTGTAAACTGAGTGCCACATAGATTACACATTGTTGCATCAGTACTAGGTAAAAGGAACTGGTGAGTTAAAAAATCTGTGACCATGCGTAGACAAGCCAGAGCAACCTTCTTCCTTCGATCTTCAGAGAAACAAAATGGCCAAAAAGCTAAAGAAGACTTGATTTGAAAAAGCTTATTATTTCATTCCTCACTCCAGGTCGGCTGCCAAGTGGTGTATAGTCGGGTTTTGATAACTAAATCATAGTCCATGTATGGAACAGGAGAGGTTGTAATAGAGCCACAGCAGATGGACTTTGTTGCTCTGTCAGCGAGCTCAATCCCACGAATACCAGCATGATCTGGTATCCAAAAAACTGGACAGAGGTAGATGATGGAGATGGGCCAGTTTATTTTGGATATTGATAAGAATAGGATGGTAGCTAACATGGAATGATGTCAGGGCCAGTAGACAGCTGAGTGAATCAGTGTAGATCGTACAATTCCCATATTGCATAGTTTCAAGATGATTCAAGGCAAGAGAAATGGCCCTTTAAGGATGGGAAACACAACTTTAAGTAGGGAGTTGTGGTAAAGTGCGAAGTTTGGAAGCATGCATAAGAGACTGTTGCAAACGGAAAATATACAGAGGGAGTTCATAGGACTCCACATACAAACTTTGGATTGGAGAAGCACAGGAGGCCATATTGTAAAGCCGAAGCCTCTGAGGGTGAATAGAATCCAGCATTTTTAGTGTTTAGGTTCTGGCTGAACCATAAGCCATAGATCCATAGTCAGGTTTGGATCGGATAAGGGTATGACAAATTTTTAAGCATGGAGTATCGATCTGCTCTCCAAGTGATGGAAGAGAGGACACGGAGGATGTTCAGTACTCTTCTACATATAACACGAAGTTGCTTGATATGGGAAACAAAGTTTAATTTACAGTGAAATATAAGACCTAAGAACTTAGCCTCAGAGACGACAGGAATGACAGCATCACCAATACGAAGTTCTGGATCCGGATGAATACCCCATTGGCAGTAGAAATGCACACAAATAGTTTCAGAGAGAGAAAGTTGAAAACCATTTGCCGTGGTCCACTTAAATATATGATCGATTATAATTTGTAGCTGCCGCTCAATAAACCTTATGCTTGATGACTGACATGAGCTGTGAAAGTCATCAATGAAAGACCATTTGCAACTGTAGGGGATAATTGTTCACTGATAGCATTAATCTTTGTAATGAAAAGTGTGACGCTCAGAACATAGCCCTAAGGAACTTGAAGTTCCCGTGGGAAAAAACGGGAAAGTGTTGAGTTCACGCGGACTACGAATTGGCGGTTCATTAAAAAATGCTTAATAAAAAGTGGCAAACTGCCACACAATCCATTTCAGTGAAGGTCTTGCAAGATGCCATATCTCCCTGTTATGTTATAGGCTTTCTCTAAATCAAAAAATAGAAATAAGATTTTGTCCCTTTAAAAATGGTATTGGGTATTCAATGACAAGGAGTGCTACTCCCTCATGTCCGTGTCAACACTTGGCCTGTCATTTCGGTATAAGGAGTATTGCCAAATTTTGACTGTATAAGTAGGTTTTAAAAATGTTTTCTGTAAAGAAAGACATTTCGAATGATAAAAGTCAATCAAATTCTTGATGTCATTCACATTGAAAATCTCGACAGTTCCATTGGATTAATGTGGCCATTTTAATTTATTTTGGAGGAGAATATGGCACGGAGATCTTCTGTTTGTGACTGCACTTATTTCTTTACGGGATGTGGGTCGGTCACTCTCTAGTGGTCCCGTTCTGGATCAAGTAGGCAGGCCGGAGTCTGTTGACATACGTTCCAGTGATTGAGGACGTAAACAAATGGGTTGTTTACTTTTTGGGTTGTCAAGAGAGGAAGACCCCGTGGAAACACCAGGGCTTGAAGAAGGTAAAGTTGGGCAATGATTGGAAGATGTAGTAGGGACAAAGATAGAAGTAGATACTGATTCTTTAATTTTGTTGACTTTGGAGGGTACTAGATTACGATGCTCTATTGAGGATTCTGTAGAAGGTATGGAAAGATCTGTCTGGACCGTATCCCCAGACCGTAATTATTTTACTGATGTAGGTGAGCCAGCAAGCCCTTCTTAACCCTTCTGAATAAAAGATAGAGACATCTGCCCTAAAGGTTTATCTGTTAAAGAATGTATAATCTAAAACGCGGGACAGATTCAAGTTGTGAGTTTGACCACACAGAGTCATCAATGCGCGGTTGTTTGCCAGTAGTTGGATTTTTCTCTATGCTGTCACGCTTATATATTTTGTATTTGATGGGTACCCATAATAACAAAAAGAATATTTCGATGCCCACTGACCCCACCCACCATGGAACCCCACGAGGGGACGCACTACAGTGCCATATAAGGTCACTGCAGCGACGACAGGGTTTCATGAGCACTATTCCCAAATACTATTATCAGACATAATGTCCACTACACCTCTTGAGAGCATCCTACGCTAACACTCAGTTGACTCTGGCCCAAATGGACAAGCCAATTAATCTTGGGGAACCCTTAAGACCGCCCGTCTACATGAATTCAAAGCCAAAGTGGTGTGTTGGAGTTGAACCCCGAAACCACCAAGATCCTTTCGTCCCCTTCAGCGATCACCACGCACGGCAAACATGCAGGTAAATGTTTAGATCCCAGAGGAAGTAAACTGAAAATACAGTTACCTCACCACGAACAGGAATCCACATCGAGGGGTCAAGTGATGAAAATTACAAAGAAAATGATTATTGAACAGACACACAATCATGGTAATACATATTATGCTATGTTTAAAATACATTTCTCTGTAACTGACTACTTTTCTATCGAGCTCTGAAATACACTGAGCAATTTCAATTAGCTTTGATGTTAGTTTTGAAAATTCTTTGATAACCTGAAACAAGACATTTCTTTCTCTTTAAAGCTCATACAAATGCAAAAATGAAGGCATTTGCAAAATACAAAATGCGAAAGTAAAATAAACTGTACGTGCCCAAAACCTCTTTAATTGTCTCTCACTAATAAAAATGAATGAATGGATGAATGAATGAATCAATGAATTATTGTAAAATGAATGAATGAATTATTGAAAAATGAATAATGATTTATAATGAATGAATGAATGAATTTTTGAATGAATGAATAAATGAGTTATTGAAAAATGAATGAATTATTGAAAAATGAATGAATGAATAAATTATTGAAAAATGAATGAATAATTTTTTAAAAAATGAATGATAAAATTATTGAATGAAGGAATGAATGAATTATTGAAAAATGAAATATTGAATGAATGAATGAATTATTGAATGAATGAGTGAATTAATTATTGAATAAATCAATTATTGAAAAATGAATGAATGAAATATTGAGTAAATGAATGAATTTTTGAAAAATGAAAGAATGAATGAGTAAATGAATGAATGAACGAATTATTGAAAAATGAATGAATGAAGTACTGAAATATTGAAAAATGAATAAATAAATAAATTAATAAATAATTAAAAATGAATGAATGAATGAATGAGTGAAATCATAAAAAATGAATGAATGAATTTTTGAAAAATGAATTAATTAATAAAGAATGAATGAATTAATTAATAAATTATTTAATGAATGAATTATTGAAAAATGAATGAATGAATGATTGATTGAGTGAATGAAAGAATTAATAAAGAATGAATGAATTATTGAATGAATATTTGAAAAATCAATGAATTATTGAAAAATGAATGAATGACTAAATGAATAAATTATTCAATAAGTGAATGAATTAATGAAATCATAAAAATGAATGAATGAATCACTGAAAAATGAATGAATGAATTATTGAAAAATGAATCAATGACTGAATGAATGAATTTTTGAATGAATGAATGAAGTATTGAAAAATGAATTAATTAATAAAGAATGAATGAATGAATTAATTAATTAATAAAAAATCAATGAATAAATGAATTATTGAAATATGAATAAATGAATGAATTATATAAAAATGAATGAATCAATGATTTGTTGAAAGTTGAACCAAATGAATCAATGAATTATTGAAAATGAATGAATGAATTATTGAAAAAATGAATGAATGAATGAATTATTGAAAAATGAATGACTGAATGAATTATTGAAAAATGAATGACTGAATGAATAAATTATTGAATAAATGAATGAATGAAATCATAAAAAATGAATGAATGATTGTTACGTTTTTATGTTTTATGCGTTTCGTAGACTAAACGCAACAGAAAAACACAAATAACAGCTTGTATAATTAATTACACTAAACTAAATATATATATATGTAACAGATATAACATGAATTATATTATAACAGTGACAGATATTAAGTTACAACATTCAAAATTAATTACAACACAAAATAGTACTAGTTTCAACCTTCAAAATTAAACACAATACAAAATGGTACTGGCCTGTATCTAATATAATGATCTAACATGAAAGTCTTAAATTCCAGTCTAGGATGTGAATTTGGTCCCACGAAGAAATTCCGAAGTTTAAATGAAGAAGTTCAGAAACAGTTCACAGTTCAATAAATTCGACGAAGATCTTTTCACGATGCCTCCGATGAACGTCACAAAATTGTCGCCTTTAAGTTTTCCGATTTCCCGTAAATAGTTCCACACATGTTAACTTTCAGTATAACCACTAATTCGAATGAATTGTAGAGATTGACAAAATAAAATCACAGCTTCTGTAGATCTAACTTCAGTCACAAATCACAGCAAACACTTAAACTTTCTCAAATGACTGACTGACTCTTCTTTTCTAATGACTCTTCTCTTGAATAAAACTAATGTCTGACTCTCTCTTTTTTCCTCGCATCTTCGTCTGTTTATATATTGTAGGCCTAGACTCCTCGAAACTTCTACAGATCTCCAGAGCAATCTGCGCATGTCCGTTCTTGCACGAGACTTCTCGTCTAGACACAAGGTCGCCAGCATTTCATTTAAATACATATGATTGGTCTACCTAATTCTAGAAAACTCCAAATGTTATTCTAAACGAAGAACAACGTATTTCACTGTCTAAACCTTGAAACAGTAATACAAATATGAAAATATAATAAATAGAAATGAAAATTTAAACACAACACGACATGTTGTCATTTACAAAATATTTGCACGACATTTACATAACAATGATTGAATGAATTATTGAAAAACGTATGAATGAGTTTTTGTAAAATGAATTAATTATTAGAATGAATAAATGCATGAATTTTTTAATGAATAAGTGAATGAAATATTGAGAAATGAATAATGAAAGAATTTTTGAAAGAGAAAATGAGAGAATGAATTTTTGAATAAATGAATTATTGAAAAATTAAAGAATGAATAAACTATTGAAAAATGAATGAATGAATTTTTTAAAAAAGGATAATAAAATTATTAAATGAAGGAATGAATGAGCTATTGAAAAATGAATTATTGAATGAATGAAATTTTGAATAAATCAATTATTGAAAATTGAATTAATGAATGAATTATTGAGAAATGAATGACTAAATGAATGAATATTTGAATGAATGAGTTATTGAAAAATGAATGAATGAATAATTTATTGAAAAATGAACGAATTAATGAATTGTTGAAAGATGAATTAATGAATGAATTATTGAAAAATTAATAAATGAATGAATTATTGAAAGATGAATGAATGAAGTATTGAATGAAAGAATCAATTAATTATTGTAAAATGAATGAATGAATTATTGAGAAAGAAATAATGATTTATTGATTGAATGAATGAATGAATTTTTGAATTAATGAGTAAATGAATTATTGAGAAAAGAATAATGAATGAATAAATTATTGAAAAATGAATGAATGAATTAATGAATCATTGAAAAATGAATGAATGAATGAATTATTGAAAAATGAATAAATGAATAAATTATTAAAAAATGAATGACTTAATAATAAATTATTGAAAAATGAATGACTGAATGATTAAATGAATGAATGAAATCATAAAATTGAATGAATTAATGACTGAAATCATAAAAATGATTGAATGAATGAATTATTGAAAAATTGAATAAATGAATAAATTATTTTATTAACAATGGATGAATGAATTAATTATTTAAAAACGAATGAATGAATAAATAATTGAAAAATGAATCAATGAATGAATAAATAATTGAAAAATGAATCAATGAATAATTGAATTATTGAAAAATCAATTAATTAATTAATTAAAAACGAATGAATGAATGAAATGAATTATTGAAAAATGAATTAATTAATGAAGACCGAATGAATTAATTAATAAATAAAAAATCAATGAATTATTTAATTAACAAAAACTCAATGATTGAATGAATTATTAAAAAATGAATGCATGAATGAATTATATAAAAATGAATGAGTAAATGAATTGTTGAAAGATGAATCAATGAATGAATGAAATGTGTGAATGAATTTTTGAAAAATGAATGAATGAATTATTAAAAATGAGTGAATGAATGAATATTGAATGAATGAATGAATGAAATCATAAAAATGAATGAATGAACGAATTATTGAAAAATGAATGACTAAATGAATGAATTATTGAATGAATGAGTTATTGAAAATTAAATGAATGAACAAATTACCGTAAATCCTCGTGTATAAGCCGCACCTGTGAACCTAAAATTTTGTTCAAAAGTTTGGGGTGCTGCTTGTACACGCAGTTTGAAAATTATACGTGTAAACTTCTCAATACATCCGGGTTAAGGTACCTTTTAGAATGTGCAAATGCTAAAAATAATTTATTCAACAATAAGATACTGGGAAATATTCAGTACTTGTACTCACGTAATGGGGTCATTAGTCGTGGTCACTGTCATGCGACATCTCCAACATTTGATTCCATTCGTCCGGTAGAATTGTATCGTCGTACGGATCGAAGTCCTTGGAATCGGAAGGTGGAGTTTCTTCTTCATGCTCCCATAAAACATCATCATCTGTTCCATCCATTGCATTGCTGATGCAACATTTCTTGAAGGATTTTACAATTATTTCTGGCTTCAAATCCTTCCAGGATTTTTTTTGTCATAAATCTTCTCGACCAACCACGAGACGCTTTGAAATTTTGACTTAACTCACGATTTTTCTTGGACCACTTCATAGCCTCGATTTGAATGCTGTTCCTGGTGACGATGAAACCCGTATTCCTTCTTTCTGTTACCCAAGCAACTGAGGAAGTTTCTAGTTCGGGCCATTAACATTGTTTTCCTCTTCTCGCACACTTTGATTGTGGAATCATCTTCAAGCTATTTTGAGCTTTCTTCCACTCACGAACTTGCTTTTCGTCGATCCCAAAAACAGCAGCAGCATTTCGGTTGGTAGTTTCCAAAGCCACATTCACAACTTTCAATTTAAACGCGGCATCGTATTTTGCCCTTCTCGATGACATGGGTTACGAAATGCGTTGACTGATTTGTGACATGCGTACCGTGGTTTGCTGAAGGTGTAACATTTTCTCTGCAAAGGTAAGAACACTCATTGATCGATTGCCGCCTTGTCAGACAACACGTGCGTGTGACGAAAAACAGGGACGGTAGACTTGGCAAATGAAGCACGTGACTAGTTTAAAATAAATGTGTTAATGGAATGGAAAAACGTATGTGGGGATGGATAAAATTAGTGTGGCATGTGGGTGCGACTTATATACGCTGTATACCTGTAACCCAAAAAACAACCTTCAAAGTTTGGGATGTGGCCTACACATGATGGCGGCTTATACACGAGGATTTACGGTATTCAATAAATAAATGAATGAACAAATTATTTAATGAATACATAAATGAATTATTGAATGAATTAATTAATTAATTAAAAAATGAATGGATGAGTGAAATCACAAAAAATGAATGAATACATTATGATGAATCAATGAATGAATGAATAAATGTGTGAATGAATGTTTGTCAGTTACGGTTATAACATACATTACTAATATAGCTATGTCAGTTACTGGTCTAACGTACATTACTTATGTAGCTATATAAGTTACTACTTTAACATACATTACTAATGTAGCTATGTCAGTTACCGGTATAAAATACATTATTCATGTTGCTATACCAGTTACTGGTATAACATACATTACTAATGTAGCTATGTTAGTTACTGGTATAACATACATTACTAATGTAGCTATGTTAGTTACTGGTATATCATACATTACTAATTTAGCTATGTCAGTATCTGGTATAACATACATTACTAATGTAGCTATGTAAATTACTGGTTTAACATCATTACTAATATAGCTATGTCAATTACTGGTATAACAAACATTACTAATGTTGCTATGTTAGCTACTAGTACAACATACATTATTAATGTAGCTATGCCAGTTACTTGTTTAACATACATAACTAATGTAGCTATGTCAGTTACTGGTTAAACGTACATTACTAATGTAGCTTTGTGAGTTACTGGTTTAAAACAAATAACTAAGGTACCAATGTAAATTACTGGTTTAACATACATTACTAATGTAGCTATGTCAGTTACTGGTATAACGTACATTACTTATGTAGCTATGTTAGTTACTAGT
Source organism: Carcinoscorpius rotundicauda (assembly GCA_011833715.1). Classification (NCBI taxonomy): domain Eukaryota; kingdom Metazoa; phylum Arthropoda; class Merostomata; order Xiphosura; family Limulidae; genus Carcinoscorpius; species Carcinoscorpius rotundicauda. The sequence continues at coordinate 29,367 of MU034100.1, read as the reverse complement.
TTAACATGCATTACTAATGTAGCTAGGTCAGTTACTGATATAACATACATTACTAAGGTAGCTATGTCATTTATTGCTTTAACATACATTACTAATATAGTTATAAATTACTGATATAACTAGCATTACTAATGTAGCTATGTAAGTTACTGGTATAACATACATTTCAAATGTAGCTATGTCAGTTACTTGTATAACATACGTTACTGATGTAGCTATGTGAGTTACTAATTTAACATATATTTCAAATGTCGTTATGTCAGTTACTGGTATAACATACATTACTAATGTAGCTATGTCAGTTACTGGAATAACATACATTACTAATCTAGCTATGTCAGTTACTGGTTTAACATACATTACTAAGGTAGCTATGTCAGTTACTGGTTTAACATGCATTACTAATGTAGCTATGTCAGTTACTCGTTTAACATACATTACTAATGAAGCTATGTAAATTACTGGTTTAAAATACACTAGTAATGTAGCTATGTCAGTTAGTGGTATAACATACATTTCGAATGTAGCTATGGCACTTACTGGTATAACATACATTAATAATGTACCTATGTCAGTTAGTGGTATAACATACATTACTAATGTAGCTATGTCAGTTACTGGTATAACATACATTACTAATGTAGCTATGTCAGTTACTGTTTTAACATACATTACTAGTGTAGATATGTTAGTTGCTGGTATAACATACATTACTAATGTAGCTATGTCAGTTACTGGTTTAACATAAATTACTAATGTAGCTATGTTAGTTACTGGTATAACATACATTACTAATATAGCTATGTCAGTTGCTGGAATAACATACATTACTAATGTAGCTATGTCAGTTACTGGTTTAACATACATTACTTATGTACCTATGTAGGTTGCTGGTATAACATACATTACTAATGTAGCTATGTCAGTCACTGTTTAACATACATTACTAATGTAGCTCTGTAAGTTACTGGTATAACATACATTACTAAAGTAGCTATGTCAGTTACTGGTATAACATACATTACTAATGTAGCTATGTCAGTTACTGGTATAACATACATTACTAATCTAGCTATGTCAGTTCCTGGTATAACGTAAATCACGAATGTAGCTATGTCAGATAGTGGTTTAACATACATTACTAATGTAGCTATGTCAGTTACTGGTTTAACATACTTTAGTAATGTAGATATGTCAGTTACTGGTATAACATACTTTACTAATATAGCTATGTCAATTACTGGTATAACATACATTACGAATGTAGCTATGTCAGTTAGTGGTATAACATACATTACTAATATAGCTATGTCAGTTGCTGGAATAACATACATTACTAATGTAGCTATGTCAGTTATTGGTTTAACATACATTACTTTAGTACCTATGTAGGTTGCTGGTATAACATACATTACTAATGTAGCTATGTCAGTCACTGTTTAACATACATTACTAATGTAGCTCTGTAAGTTACTGGTATAACATACATTACTAAAGTAGCTATATCAGTTACTGGTTTAACATACATTACTAATATAGGTATGTCAGTTACTGGTATAACATACATTACTAATCTAGCTATGTTAGTTCCTGGTATAACATAAATCACAAATGTAGCTATGTCAGTTACTGGTTTCACATACATTACGAATGTAGCTTTGTCAGTTACTGGTTTAACATACTTTAGTAATGTAGCTATGTCAGTTACTGGTATAACATACTTTACTAATATAGCTATGTCAATTACTGGTATAACATACATTACTAATCTAGCTATGTCAGTTCCTGGTATAACATACATTACGAATGTAGCTATGTCAGTTACTGGTTTAACATACATTACTAATATAGCTATATAATTTACTAATTTAACAAACAATACTAATGTACCTATGTACGTTACTGGTATAAAATGCATTACCAATGTACCTATGTCAGTTACAGGTATTACATTAGATTAATAATGTAACTATGTGAGTTACTGGTTTAACATACTTTACCAGTGTAGTTATGTAAATTACTGGTTTAACATACATTAGCAATGTAGCTATGTCAATTACTCGTTTAACATACATTAGTAATGTAGCTATGTCAGTTACTGCTTAAAAATAAATTACTAATGTAGCTATGTCAGTTTTTGGTTTAACATACATTACTGAAGTAGCTATGTCAGTTAGTATTTTAACATACATTTCTAATGTAGCTATGTCAGTTACTGGTATAACATACATTACTAATGTAGCTATTTCAGTTCCTGGTTTAACATACATTACTGATGTAGCTATGTCAGTTAGTAATTTAACATACATTTGTAATGTAGCTATGTCAGTTACTTGTATAACATACATTATAATGTAGTTATGTCAGTTACTGGAAAACATATATTACTAATCTAGCTCTGTCAGTTACTGTTTTAACATATATTACTAATGTAGCTGTTTAAATTACTGGTTTAACATACATTACTAATGTAGCTATGTCAGTTACTGGTTTAACATACTTTACTAATGCAGCTAAGTCAGTTAGTAGTTTAACTTACATTACTAATGTAGCTATGTCAGTTGCTGGTATAACATACATTACTAATGTAGCTATGTCAGTTACAGGTAGAACATACATTACTAATATAGCTATGTCAGTTACTGGTTTAAAGTACATTACTAATGTAGATATGTCAGTTATTGGTATAACTTACATTAAAAATGTTGCTATGTTAGATTCTTGTATAATATACGTTACTAATGTTGTTATGTCAGTTACTGGTTTAACATACATTAATTATGTAGCTATGTCAGTTTCTGGTTTAATATACATTACTAATTTAGCTATGTAAGTTAGTGGTATACATACATTACTAATGTAGGTATGTCAGTTACTGGTATAACATACATTACTAAGGTAGCTATGTCAGTTACTGGTTTAACATACATTTCTAATGTAGCTATGTCAGATGCTGGTATAACATACATTACTAATGTAGCTATGTCAGTTACTGGTTCAACATACATTACTTATGTAGCTATGTCAGTTACTGGTATAACATACATTACTAAGATAGGTATGTCAGTTATTGCTTTAACGTACATTACTAATGTAGCTATGTCAGTTATTGGTGTAACAAACATTACTAATGTAGCTGTGTCAGTTGTTGGTATAACATACATTACTAAGTAGCTATGTCAGTTACTGCTTTGACATACATTACTTATGTAGCTATGTCAGTTTCTGGTTTAATATACATTACTATTTGAGGTATGTAACATAGTGGTATACATACATTACTAATGTAGCTATGTCAGTTACTGGTTTAACATACATTTCTAATGTAGCTATGTCAGTTACTGGTATAACATACATTACTAATGTAGTTATGTCAGTTACTGGTTTAACATACATTACTAATGTAGCTATGTCAGTTGCTGATATAACATACATTACCAATGTAGCTATGACAGTCACTGGTATAACATATATTACTAATGTAGCTGTTTAAATTACTGGTTTAACATACATTACTAATCTAGCTTTGTCAGTTACTGGTTTAACATACATTACTAAAGTAGCTATGTCAGTTTCTGGTTTAAGATACATTACTAATTTAGCTATGTAAATTAGTGGTATACATACATTACTAATGTAGCTATGTCAGTTACTGGTATAACATACATTACTAAGGTAGCTATGTCAGTTACTGGTTTAACATACATTACTAATGTAGCTATGTCAGTTACTGGTATAACATACATTACTAAGATAGGTATGTCAGTTATTGCTTTAACGTACATTAGTAATGTAGCTATGTCAGTTACTGGTATAACATACATTACTAATGTAGCTATGACAGTCACTGGTATAACATATATTACTAATGTAGCTGTTTAAATTACTGGTTTAACATACATTACTAAAGTAGCTATGTCAGTTTCTGGTTTAAGATACATTACTAAATTTGCTATGTAAATTAGAGGTAATCATACATTACTAATGTAGCTATGTCAGGGACTGGTATCACATACATTACTAAGGTAGGTATGTCAGTTACTGGTTTAACATACATTACTTATGTAGCTAAGTCTGTTTCTGGTTTGACATACATTACTAATGTAGCTATGTGAATTTTTGATTTAACATACATTACTAATGTAGCTATGTCAGTTGCTGGTATAACATACATTACTAATGTAGCTATGACAGTTACTGGTTTAACATACATTACTCATGTAGCTATGTACATTACTGGTATAACATAGTTTACTAAGGTAGCTATCTCAGTTAACGGTTTAACATACATTACTAATGTAGCTATGTCAGTTACTGGTATAACATACATTACCAATGTAGCTATGTCAGTTACTGGTTTTACATACCTTACTAATGTAGCTATGTCAGTTACAGGTATCACATACATTAATAATAATGCTATGTCAGTTCCTGGTATAAATACATTACGAATGTAGCTATGTCAGTTACTGGTTTAACATACATTACTAAATTAGCTATGTAAATTACTGGTATAACATACATTACTAATGTAGCTAGGTCAGTTACTGATATAACATACATTACTAAGGTAGCTATGTCAGTTATTGCTTTAACATACATTACTAATGTAGCTATGTCAGTTACTTGTTTAACATACATTACTCATGTAGCTATGTAAATTACTGGTATAACATAGATTACTAAGGTAGCTATGTCAGTTAACGGTTTAACATACATTACTAATGTAGCTATGTCAGTTACAGGTATCACATACACTACTAATATAGCTATGTCAGTTACTGGTTTAACATACATTACTAAGGTAGCTATGTCAGTTACTGGTTTAACATGCATTACTAATGTAGCTATGTCAGTTACTGGTTTAACATACATTACTAATGTAGCTATGTCAGTTACTGGTTTAACATACATTACTAATGTAGCTATGTAAATTACTGGTTTAAAATACACTAGTAATGTAGCTATGTCAGTTAGTGGTATAACATACATTTCGAATGTAGCTATGTCAGTTACTGGTATAACATACATTACTAATGTAGCTATGTCAGTTCCTGGTTTAACATACATAACTAATGTATCTATGTCAGTTAGTAATTTAAGATACATTTCTAATGTAGCTATGACAGTTACTGGTTTAACATACATTACTAAGGTAGCTATGTCAGTTACTGGTTTAACATACATTACTAATGTAGCTATGTCAGTTACTGGTATAACATACATTACTAATGTAGCTATGTGAGTTACTGGAATAACATACATTACTAATCTAGCTATGTCAGTTACTATTTTAACATACATTACTAATGTAGCTATGTCAGTTACTGGTTTAACATACATTACTAATGTAGCTATGTCACTTACTGGTATAACATACATTACTAATGTAGCTATGTCAGTTAGTGGTATAACATACATTACTAATGTAGCTATGTCAGTTACTAGTATAACATACATTACTAATGTAGCTATGTCAGTTACTGGTTTAACATAAATTACTAATGTAGCTATGTTACTTACTGGTATAACATACATTACTAATATAGCTATGTCAGTTGCTGGAATAACATACATTACTAATGTAGCTATGTCAGTTACTGGTTTAACATACATTACTTATGTACCTATGTAGGTTGCTGGTATAACATACATTACTAATGTAGCTATGTCAGTCACTGTTTAACATACATTACTAATGTAGCACTGTAAGTTACTGGTATAACGTACATTACTAAAGTAGCTATGTCAGTTACTTGTATAACATACATTTTTAATGTAGCTATGTCAGTTACTGGTATAACATACATTACTAATGTATCTATGTCAGTTACTGTTTTAACATACATCACTAGTGTAGATATGTTAGTTGCTGGTATAACATACATTACTAATGTAGCTATGTCAGTTACTGGTTTAACATAAATTACTAATGTAGTTATGTTATTTACTGGTATAACATACATTACTAATATAGCTATGTCAGTTACTGGTATAACATACATTACTAATGTAGCTATGTCAGTTACTGGTATAACATACATTACTAATGTAGCTGTGTCAGTTGCTGGAATAATATACATTACAAATGTAGCTATATCAGTTACTGGTTTAACATACATTACTAATATAGCTATGTCAGTTCCTGGTATAACATAAATCACGAATGTAGCTATGTCAGTTACTGGTTTAACATACATTACTAATGTAGCTATGTCAGTTATTGGTTTAACATAATTTAGTAATGTAGCTATGTCAGTTACTGGTATAACATTCTTTACTAATATAGCTATGTCAATTACTGGTATAACATACATTACTAATGTAGCTATGTCAGTTCCTGGTATAACATACATTACGAATGTTGCTATGTCAGTTACTGGTTTAACATACATTACTAATATAGCTATATAATTTAGTGATTTAACAAACAATACTAATGTACCTATGTACGTTACTGGTATAAAATACATTACCAATGTACCTATGTCAGTTACCGGTATAACATTAGATTAATAATGTAGATATGTTAGTTAATGGTTTAAAATAGTTTACCAATGTATTTATGTAAATTACTGGTTTAATATACATTAGTAATGTAGCTAGGTCAGTTACTGGTTTAACATACATTAGTAATGTAGCTATGTCAGTTACTGGTTAAAAATAAATTACTAATATAGCTAAGTCAGTTACTGGTTTAACATACATTACCAATGTAGCTATGTAAATTACTCGTTTAACATACATTACTATTGTAACTATGTCAGTTACTGGTTTAACATACATTACTAATGTAGCTATGTCAGTAACTAATTTAACATACATTACTAATGTAGCTATGTCAGTTACTGGTATAACATACATTACTGATGTAGCTATATCAGTTAGGAATTTAACATAGATTTCTAATGTAGCTATGTCAGTTACTGGTTTAACACACATTACTAACGTAGCTATATCACTTACTTTTATAAGATACATTACTAATGTAGCTAAGTCAGTTACTGGTTTAACATACATTACCAATGGAGCTATGTAAATTACTCGTTTAACATACATTACTATTGTAACTATGTCAGTTAATGGTTTAACATACATTACTAATGTAGCTATGTCAGTTCCTGGTTTAAAATACATTACTGATGTAGCTATATCAGTTAGGAATTTAACATACATTTCTAATGTAGCTGTCAGTTGCTGGTTTAACACACATTACTAACGTAGCTATATCACTTACTTTTATAAGATACATTACTAATGTAGCTATGTCAGTTCCTGGTATAACATACATTACTAATGTAGCTATGTCAGTTGCTGGTATAACATACATTACTAATGTAGCTATGTCAGTTGCTGGTTTAACATACATTACTAATGTAGCTATGTCAGTCACTGTTTAACATACATTACTAATGTAGCTCTGTCAGTTACTGGTATAACATACATTACTAATGTAGCTATGTCAGTTACTGGTATAACATACATTACTAATGTAGCTATGTCAGTTACTGGTTTCACATACATTACTAATATAGCTATGTCAGTTACTGGTATAACATACATTACTAATGTAGCTATGTCAGTTACTGGTATAACATACATTACTAATGTAGCTATGACATTTAGTATTTTAACATACACTATTAATGTCGCTATGTCAGTTACTGGTTTAACATACATTACCAATGTAGCTATGTAAATTACTCGTTTAACATACATTACTAATATAACTATGTAAATTACTGGTTTAACATACATTACTAATGTAGCTATGTCAGTTACTGGTATAACATATATTACTAATGTAGCTATGTCAGTTATTGTTTTAACATACATTACTAATGTAGCTATGTAAATTACTCGTTTAACATACATTACTAATATAACTATGTAAATTACTGGTTTAACATACATTACTATTGTAGCTATGTCAGTTACTGGTTTAACATACATTAGTAATGTAGCTATGTCAGTTACTGGTTTAACATACATTACTAATGTAGCTATGTCAGTAACTGGTTTAACATACATTACTAATGTAGCTATGTCAGTTCCTGGTTTAACATACATTACTGATGTAGCTATATCAGTTAGGAATTTAACATACATTTCTAATGTAGCTATGTCAGTTACTGGTATAACATACATTACTAATGTAGCTATGTCAGTTCCTGTTTAACATACATTACTAATGTAGCTATGTCAGTTCCTGGTTTAACATACATTACTGATGTAGCTATGTGAGTTAGTAATTTGACATACATTTCTAATGTAGCTATGACAGTTACTGTTTTAACATACATTACTGAGTTAGCTATGTCAGTTACTGGTTTAACATACATTACTAATGTAGCTATGTCAGTTACTGGTATAACATACATTACTAATGTAGCTATGACAGTTACTATTTGAACATACACTATTAATGTCGCTATGTCAGTTACTGGTTTAACATACATTACCAATGTAGCTTTGTAAATTACTCGTTTAACATACATTACTAATGTATCTATGTTAGTTACTGTTTTAAGATACACTATTAACGTCGCTATGTCAGTTACTGGTATAACATATATTACTAATGTAGGTATATGAGTAGCTGATATAACATAAATTACCAATGTAGTTATGTCAAATACTGGTTAAATTTACATTTTTAATGGAGCTATGTCAGTTACTGGTATCTCATACATTACTAATATACCTATGTCAGTTACTGGTATAACATGCATTACTAATGTAGCTGTGTCAGTTACTGGTTTAACATACATTATTAATGTAGCTATGAAAATTACTGCTTTAACATACATTACTAATGTAGCTATGTCTGTTACTGGTATAACATACATTATTTATGTAGCTATGTCTGTTAGTGGTATAACATACATTACTAATGTAGCTATGTCAGTTACTGGTATAACATACATTACTAATGTAGCTATGTCAGTTACTGGTAAAAGATATATTACTAATGTTGCTATTTCAGTTACTGTTTTAACATACATTATTACTAATAAAGATATGTTAGTTTCTAATATAACATACATTACTAATATAGCTATGTCACTTTGTGGTATAACTTACATTACTAATGTAGATATGTCAGTTACTGGTTTAACATACATTACTAACGTAGCTATATCACTTACTTGTATAAGATACATTACTAATGTAGCTATGTCAGTTACTGGTTAAACATACTTTACTAATGTAGCTATGTCAGTTACTGGTATACATACATTCTAATGTAGATATTTCATTACTGTTTTAATATACATTACTAATGTAGCTATGTTAGTTCCTGGTATAACATACATTACCTATGTAGCTATGTCAGTTACAGGTTTAACATATATTATTAATGTTGCTATTTCAGTTACTGTTTTAACATACATTATTACTAATAAAGATATGTTAGTTTCTAATATAACATACATTACTAATGTAGCTATGTCACTTAGTGGTATAAGTATAACTATTGAGATTCTTCCATGCCGCACTAGCATTCGTCTTGTCATTAAAAACAGATGGCTTGAAACTTGCCTCCGCCATTTTTCTGGGTAGAACACGTGTGTTTCCGCGAGAATCGTATCACGTACGATTATGTCAATTTACAGTTTGTACTTATTTTAACTGTGTGTCTAAGGCACAATTTAAATAAAACTTCCACTTCTGACAACCATGTTATGTCTTTGGGTTCTCATAAAACACTTGTTATCGAGTAACAACAAAACTCAGACGTGTCGCAGCTTCATGTACTATATTTAGAATAGCCTCGCACATACAAAATACTAAGTGCTGATTGGCTAATAATGTCACGTACATAACACTTATGAATGAAAAAATACACACTAGTAAGGATGAAAGAGCAAGCATGTTATGTAATGGGTGGATTCGAACTCCCAATTCTTTGTTAATATTTATGTAATTTTTCTTTTAATGTCTTGTGAGAAAACACTCATTAAAAATAAATAACATACATGTATTGTTACCTGCATATTTTCTACGACTGTGATTGGACATCTTAGTTGAATTCAACAATGACTTGTAAGTAATGACGTCAATACTGATTATACTATAGAGCAGGGGTCTCCAAAGTACGGCCCGCCAAGGTTTTTAATCCGGCCCGCCGAGCTGTCCTCCAAAATTATAAAACCAATGTCGAAAAACAAGCCTTGCCGAAATCATACAAAAACAAATATACTTTACAACCCTTTTAACACGCTTGACAAAATAGTGCAGCAAATAAACGCAAGACGACGCTAATTGATTTGCCATTAATCAAAGTCTTTAAATTGCGTCGGCGAATTAAAAATTTATACACTAAACTTTAGTGTGGATATAGGTTCTTTTCCACTTTCTCTCCCCCTCCCCCGTTTTAACTGACCCATCAGAATCACCATAAAATGAGTTAACTTCGCTATGGAGCTACCTATCATTCATCTTAGATAATAAGGGCCGCCCACATGATAACTATTTGTTACCATGTCTAGGTTTTCCCTAAATCCCAATCGATTTGCTATTTGATCGATATGCTGTTATTCGCGTGTGTGTATACTTATTGAGAGAACACAGTGAGACGTAGCCGTTAGTTAAGATGAATCTGCTGCAGTTATCGTCGACCGTACATGACAAGGCAAGCGCCGTCACCTTTTTATAACAACGCGGCGTTTTTCATATGACTAGATTGTGTGACAACGGTCATACGATGACATTGTCTTTAGGTCAACGAGATCGCTGGAGATGCCGACGGTTAAATTGTGATCAACAGAAACAGCCATTGGTACTTGGTTCGAAGGTAGTCATCTCTCATATCGTGATGCAATATTTTTCATAAACTGCTGGCCATAAACCACTATTCTAACCCATATCGATGAGTTTTAGCATTTGTAACATTTTCTTTTAAAACAAAATCATTTTGTATGGTTTATGGCGTTTTGAAAAAACAGGGGGGAAAGTGGAAAAGAACCTGGATATATTTATATCAAATATATCTGGACAAATCAAGGCAAATGTTCTTAACGCTTTTGCCACATTTTAGCATGTCCAATGCTTCACCGCGTTTGAACGCTTCCTCAGCGACTTGACTTGAAGCCATTTCTTCGAAAAAGTGAAATGACCTTCACGAACGATGACTCATTTTTTGGCAAACCATTTAATCTCGTGACCGCCTAATCGAGGTGCCACGACGTACTGGTGCAGTCGCCAATCAGCGTGGAGTCAAGTTCGATGCGCATTCCGTCAGTCAGCACAGACTTGGCGTTTTCGTTGTGCACAAGTGTGAGTCATTTGTCGTTGTCGCTGCCGAAGTGAATGCACGTATTGAGTGGCCTGTGAATATTGTTCTTACTTGTTCCGTCGTTTTACATATATCGTCGAGCAAAATCTGTCGACCCATGGTAAAAATGTTAGCTCAAGGAAGAAAACGAAAAATTGACTCTGAGTGTAGAGTTTTTAAGGAACAATGGAACATAGACTATTTTGTCATAGAGTCAAACAACAGGCACTATGTGTTATATGCACCGACACAATTGCAGTACTTAAAGAGTACAACATTCGGAGACATTATGAAAAAAAGCATTCATCACAGTACTACCAATTCATTGGACAGCTACGTAAAGAGAAATTTGACAAATTAAAGAAGAATTTATCATCAATGCAGGTTGTTTTCAAGAAGAAGGCTGTAGAAAATGAGAGAGCAACAAGAGCAAGCTTCCATGCTGCTAACCTTTTGGCGAAGAAAGGTAAGCCATTTACAGATGGTGAACTTATTAAAAAGTGCTTAAATGAGGTAGCTAAGGAAATGTGTCCAGAAAACGTAAATTTATTTTCCGCAATTAGTCTTTCTGCGAATACTGTTGCTCGTAGGGTTGAACATATTGAAAGAAATATTAAATCACAGCTGAAAGACAAAGCCAGCAAGTTTGTATGCTTTTCTGTTGCACTTGATGAGTCAATTGATGTATCAGACACATCCCAACTGTTATTGTTCATCAGAGGAATAAATGCCAATTTTGAGATTACTGAGGAACTTGTATCTGTGCACAGCATGCATGGAACAACAACAGGCATAGATATTTTTAGAGAAGTGGAAAAGTCAGTGGCTGAGTATAATTTGGAATGGAAAAAACTAAAATGCATAACAACAGATGGTGGCAAAAATATGTGTGGAACCAAAAAGGGCTTAGTTGGGCAAATTAACAAAGCAATTGAGAATTCCGGTGGATTGAAACCTTTGGTATTGCATTGTATTCTTCATCAGCAAGCACTGTGTGGAAAGCATCTTGATTTATCATCTGTATTAGATCCCGTGATTTCCACTGTTAACTACATAAGATCTCATGGACTCAAACATCGCCAATTTCGTGATTTCTTGGAGGAAATGAATGCTGAGTTTCCAGACCTACCTTACCATACTTCAGTAAGATGGCTTAGCTATGGAAAAATTCTGGCTAGATTTTTTGAGCTTCGAACTGAAATTGAAATATTTTTAAATGAGAAAAACCATTCACAGGTGCTGCTCAAAGACAGTGAATGGCTCTGGAAATTAGCATTTTCAGCCCGATTTAACTATGCATCTCAATGGTTTCAACCTACGGATACAAGGTGAAACTTCACTCATCTGTGATTTGTACTCAAAGGTGAAAGCTTTTCGTAAGAAATTAATACTATTTGAAAGTCAGTTAACAAGAAGCTGCTTTACTCATTTTTCACGATGTGACAAATATAGACAGGAAGCTGCCACTCCATTTCCAAACTTGTTTGCTCAAGATGTCATTTTAGCTTTGAAACAACAGTTTGAAGAACGTTTCTCTGATCTTGATGCATGTTCTTCAAAACTAAGAATTTTTGAAAATCCATTTAACTCTGTTATTGGAGACTTACCTTCTGAGTTACAAATGGAAGTTATTGATTTGCAATCCAATGACATCCTGAAGGACAAATTAAAGAAGGAAATTTAATTGAATTCTACAAATGCCTTCCATCTGACCAATTTCTTCATTTAAGGAGGTTTGCCTGTGAATTCATTTCAGTTTTTGGCACCACATATTTGTGTGAGAAGACTTTTTCAAAGATGAAATACACAAAATCCTGCTACAGATCACAGTTGTCTGATGAACATTTAAATGCTTTGCTTGTTATTGGAACCACTCATTTTGAACCTCAGTTGGACAAAATTTTGTCAGAAATGAAACAATTTCATGTTTCCCCTATTGATCAAAGTTAAAAAAAACATGTTAATTGTTACTGATATTATATACATTGTAATTATGTACTGAATAAATAACCTTTTTTAATTATTAATTCACTATTTATTTATATTATTTTGGTAAAATAAATAATTTAGAACCTTGGCCCCCGTAGCTTTAAAAATTCAGCAATGTGGCCCTCCGCTGGAAAACTTTGGAGACCCCTGCTATAGAGTATCTTAGCAACGTTAAACGTCGGGAAAAGAAGTTCAGAAAATAAGCGAAGAAGCCTAAAATATATTGATATTTAGTCTTGTAAACAGTTTGTTTGTTTGTTTTTTGGAAATTCGCACAAAGCTACTCGAGGGCTATCTGCGCTAGCCGTCTCTAATTTAGCAGTGTAATACTAGAGGGAAAGCAGGTAGTCATCACCACCCACCGCGAACTCTTGGGCTACTCTTTTACCAACGAATAGTGGGATTGACCGCCACCTTATAACGCCCTCATGGCTGGGAGAGCGAGCATGTTTGGTGAGACCGAGATTCGAACCCGCGACCTTCGGATTACGAGTCGAACGCCTTAACACACTTGGCCATGCCAGGCCAAGTTACTCTATTGGAATGTTTTTCATAATTCTAAGACATAGTTTCTAGTCTTTTGAATTAATTTGGGTGAAAATATTCGAATTAATCAAAGATATTGACCGTAAATATGAAGCAGACATGAGACAGATAAATGTTATTAAGTGGTGGTGTGATTTGAACATTCCAACTCAACAAATTTAACTAATTGATCATATAGATTTGTGAACATTACTTGTGATTTAAAAGTAAATTTATACTTAAACAGAAAAAAAGGGAAAATTTTACCTCTCGTCATATGAACTTCCTGTGCAAACACAAATAAAACACCTTCTTAAATATTTTCATTAAGATGATTATGTTGATACTTTTTACAATTTTATTTAATTTTTAATTTAGTTTATTTGGCACCACAAAACAAGATCAACTGCCATTGTGGATACAGAAATCATGACTGTAAGTTGTGAATATGGATATACTCTGTTTGTATTCATTTCATCTTTTCATATAAAAATTTGAGAGACATAATCTGTTTGGTAGAAATATGTCTATAATAATTTAATGAGAAAACTCTAAATAAACTAAAAATACATTTGGTATCTTCCCAAGTTTAAAGCTTTGACTGAAACGAAGTGTTTTTGCTAGTTTATTTTTTAGTATATTTTACACGAAACGAGAATTAAAACCCGACAACGAATATGAATTACCTTACACAGAGACACAAAGCAACTTGGAATAGATCTAAAGAATATGTTTTATTATAATATGCAAAGTAAGCAGTATATGCAATGAGATTTTGTGAATTTCAGTAAGAACGAAAATATTACAACAAGAAAACACCTATACTAATTACATCATGACATAAAAGACCACAAGTTCTATGCATGGTAGAAATGTTAGGTGTTGTTTAATGTCTACTGTTGGTGTTCACTAATTGATGGCCCCATGTTCGAGCACAATGTATCGCTGGATAGGTTTCATACTTTTAACTGAAGGGTGTTTTAACTACCTTAATCAGTATCGTTTTTCAGTTAAAATAGTTACATAAGAGTGGTAACTACTGCTAATAGTTATCTGCATCTATTTGACAGTTGTAAATAAAGAACGGCTCTGTCTGAAACTTAGGAAAACTTTTTATACCTTCTGTCGTATAACGTGCCATTTCTTCAGCTTTTGTTTTGGAGACATTATTCGGATGTTTTAACAGCTCTCTGTTAAGAAAAGTTATTATATTATTACTCACAACCATCACCATTATCTGGAGGACACCATTTCGAACACTTCCATGTCTATTCTCTCTTCACTTATTATAGAAGTTAAGGCTGTCTGTGCTATTATATTTTCACCATGTTTTTTCAGCCCCTTTTGCTCTTGTATTCAGCGTTTCGTTGCATCGAGTTTCAGAATAAATTTACGTATTTTATGCCATAAACGCAAACGAAACATAAATATAAACATTAATAAGTGCATTATGGGAAATACCATATGTTAAACTCTTGTTTACTATTTTACCACTGTATAGAGGGTCGAACGCCCTCATCACCTGGCCATTTCTACATTACAAGTTTGTTGGACCAAGTCGTGTACGCATTTTCTTTCCGATTACCACAAAATAAAATCAGATGTAAATTTGAATTGAACGTGAATTATATTAATAATTTCATTTTCGCTAGAATAATATTTCATTTTAATAACTATGGTTCTGTTTTTTTTCATACTTAACGAAGCAACCTTAAACTTTAAAAATGTGTTTTTCCTCACAACAAAACCACACCGGGTTATCTGTTGAGTCCACCGGGGAGATTTGAGAACCCCCGTTTTCGTCTTGAAAGCTGAATGCTTCCCGCTGTACCAGCGGCAGACTGTAGATATGGCACATCATTATTGATTCATAAGAAAGACAGATTAATATTTACCTTAAATGTTGCTGTGAAAAATTATTAATAACTCTTTGAATACTATTTCACTGAGGAATAGTGGGATCGGATTCATCGTCTCATTATAACGCCCTTACGCTTTAAAGGACGAGAATATTTAGTGTAACGCAGATTCGAACCTGCGATCTTCAGATTACAAGGCGGTGCCTTAACCACCTGGCTAAATTTTACCACCACTCTGCGATAAGAGCAAAACATGCAAATACCGTTTTCTGAATTAAACATAAACAATCTGAAATAAATACATATGCTGGCCACATGTACACACATCATAAAGTCCATATATAAACTATTTATTAAAAAACAACTACTTAGTATATATTCCTTTTAAAATTAATATGTTATTCTAATTGTACTTTTGTTGTTATAATAAAAATACAATTTGTGATATAATTTCAAACTTTAACTTACTTTTTCATATCTATAAGTCTCAGTAACTTTTCACAGTTCCTGATAGCTGTACTCAACCAGTCTCTTCTGCTCCCTCACTACTAGCTATTTAAAAAGAGGACAAACGTTAATTAAATAATTGATATTTTGAAATTGAGAACAAATTTACCCAACTGGTTATCTTTGCTTTGCTCACAATGGATATCGAAGATTCTCAGTGTAACTATTTCTTGAACGGCGAAACTTATGAAACCGGTAAAACAAGGAAATAAAAGTCATATATTCCAGTATTTTGGTATTCATATCCACAAGAAAATCATTTCGATATTTTGGATATTACTCTCAGGGGCAAGCGGTAAATATACGGACTTACAACGTTAGAAATCTAGTTTCGATACTCGTCATAGACAGAACGCAGAGAGCTATTTATGTAGTTTTATCTTAACTTTATGGAGAGACAGAAATTTGGTTAAATATATATATTTGTTTTACTAGGATAAGAAAAGAAGAATACCATGGATCAAGCCTAAAAGCTCCAAAGAAAAAGGTAAAATATCTCTATTTTTGGTTGTCTAATATTAAAAGTACCTGCAAAATCTTTTAAAATTTGTGAAATATTTTTCTAAAATATTTATTTTATCATATGTCAGACCCAAGAACAAAACCGCCTCTTCTTCCCACTTATCAAATTTACACCAATTGCAAAACTGCAATACAAACATCGAAAGTATGGAATTAAAAAAACAACCTGAGTTCAGTTACTTCTCTTCGCCAGAACAACCACAAAAAGATTTCTCAAGCAATTTTAATTCAAAATCGGAGAAAAGAAATCTGCAAAGAAAATATTTCAACACATGAATTTCCACTTTCTAAAACTGAATTTCTTGTTCCTTTTCAAGCACTAAACAAAGTCAGATGTCTTAGTAAAAAACTAAACAGTTGTTTTATCTTCACGAAAGCAAACTGAATCTGAGTTTCGTTTCAAACTTTTAAATAATTAGCCTACATGCCGCAATAGTGGCTTGTTTGTTTGTTTTGGAATTTCGCACAAGGCTACTCGAGGGCTATCTTTGCTAGCCGTCCCTAGTTTAGCAGTGTAAGACTAGAGGGAAGGCAGCTCGTCATCACCACCCACCGCCAACTTTTGGGCTACTCTTTTATCAACGAATAATGAGATTGAACCTCACATTATAGCGTCCCTACAGCTGATAGGGCGAGCATGTTTAGTGCGACAGGGATTCGAACTCGCAACCCTCGGATTACGAGTCACACGCCTTACGCGCTCGGCCATGCCAGGCCTCGCAATACTGGCAATATTTATATATTTTGTACAAATTGTGTACAACTTCCAGTACCATATCCACCAGGATGTAACAATTCAAATAGTAGTCTCAAGCGATTTAACGGAGAACAGTCGTTACAGTAACATTTCCCTTTTGGCTGTTACGTCTAAAATATTTAAAGATCCGGTGTAATAGTTTTAGAAGCAAAGCAGCATTATCATCAGTTAACACTAATTTTCAAAACTTAATTATTGAAGTAGAAGAGAAAAAGTCACATTTAATTTAATTGAAAACTCAATGTACACACGGCATATTCATCTGATAAAAGCGACTAATCATGTACAAGTAGTAAACAAACATCTTCAACTCTTTTCTTGTCAGAGCAAATAAAGACTACATGAGTCTAATATTTAAAGCCGTAGTTAGAGAGAACCACGAGAAAAAACCTGGACATTAGAAAACTAACACATATCTTATACTCTGTATACCTAACGATGTTCTTACCAAACGAAAGTTAGTTAAA
Source organism: Carcinoscorpius rotundicauda (assembly GCA_011833715.1). Classification (NCBI taxonomy): domain Eukaryota; kingdom Metazoa; phylum Arthropoda; class Merostomata; order Xiphosura; family Limulidae; genus Carcinoscorpius; species Carcinoscorpius rotundicauda. Next base: position 11,463 of record MU034100.1, on the reverse strand, counting down.
AAGGATCAAAATGTAGAAAAAAACCATATTTATAACAAACCAAACACACTGAAGACAAAGGAAAATCTTGTTCATCATCTTGTCGCGATCTAACAGCTCGGTTTCTTTAGTAAGCTTGGAAACAAATCAACATATTTTGTACTGTGTTTTAAATGATAATAAGCTATGGTCACCTCATGATAAAATATAAAATAACCTGACAACTGGAATAGATTACACACAGACGAAATAGGACAAAAATCGAGTCTCACATCACAGCCAATCAATTCTGCAAACTTAGTGGAATCGCTAATTTACAACCAACACCATAATTGGGTAATGAAGGATTAAAAAAGTAAAATAACTTATATTAATCTTATCCTCTAGATGTACGTCTCAACGAATATTTGAATTAAACATCACCCTCACGTGCTGTTATTGACCATACTAGGCTAACACGAAGTGGAAGCGTGAACACCTTTCGCGTTCTTACACTTTTAACATTTAGAAACATTCCCGTATAATGTCTCATAAGCGTATTTCAGATTTAAAAAAAATTATTACAAGTTTCTCGACATTCTTACAAAGAAATGTGTCTCTCTTTCATGATTCATTAATCTGTTCACTTGTTGCTATTTCCAATTGTTCCCGGATATCATTGACTCTAATACTTCATTCTTACACAATATTTTATGCTGCATTTTGTTCTTGTACATACTCTGCTATGACCAAAATTTCAATATTCTTATATCTTCTACATGCTAATGTATACAATATTTTAGATCACGTTTTTTTTTCTCCATTACAGTTTCTTCCCATGTAGAAAGTCATATTTATAAATTTAAATATTTTATATTTACCGAATGTTACTTTTTGTATTACCTAAAATATGATTTAGCCTTACCAGGCTCAAATGTCTGGCATGTTAAAAACGATATCTGGAATTCATCACTACTCATATGACCTTTATATTCTTTTTATGGTTTAGTTACAAGAAATGTGATATTTGTCTATTATATTTCACAACACATTCTTATGGGATTCTACGTACATGATATATTTTGTTCCTTCATTAGTAGTTATTTAGGGGTAGAGAATAAGACGTTTATATTATTTCAAGTTTTAATATCTTTTTCCATTTATTAAAAAGGCTGGTAATTTCATAAGAAATTTCTAGTATGAAATGGTTTGTTTGTTTCTGTTTTTAATTTTGCGCAAAGCTACACAGGAGCTATCTGCGTTGCCATCCCTAATTTAGTAGTGTAAGACTAGAAGAGAGAATGAAATGATATGCCGGTAGAATGGATTTGGTTGTTACAATATATTGTGTGGTTTTGAACGTCAATACAAGCACTATTATATAACTTTGGCCTAAACCTTTAGGTCGTACTACATTTTCGAAGTAGTGCAATTCAGTTCTAAATCTTCTTTGTGAGTTCAGTGATTGTAGGATTATCTTCCTAAAACTAAAAAAAATAATCGTTCTATTCATAACTTACACACATGTATTTAAATATCTGTGTGCGTATAACATGGAATAATTCCTAAAGATACCAGTTAAAAAATTCTTAGAAGTCAAATTGTTAATGAAAACAGCTTTATATTATTTCCTCTTTAGGTTTAAAATCAGACAAAAACCAATCACAATGTTCCTGAAAAAATAATTGCCTTTGTCAGGATACCACATTTTTTCCTAGGGCAATCAGTGACACCATCTGTGAGCTTCAAGAAAAATCAGTTCCTCCTGACAAAAGGGATGCTTAACACTGCATTTTATAATACCGTGATAATAGTAAAACGTGTACATGCTATGAATCACGAGAATAATTATACAATCTGTAGGATACAAAACAGAATGAGATACCAACTTGAAAACACGAAATAAAAGCATTTTTTTACCTTCATTTTATTCTTATATGCTCTTGAAACAAAACACGTTAGAAGACTCTTCACCAAACGTCTAATTTATTAATATATTTAGTGAGTGCAAATCTAACTAAATATGAAGGGATGATATGTTCAGTTCATTAATTTCAGTTTGATTCATTAAAGGGGAAAAAATTATTGAGACAAATATAATGAAATGATCCTTCAGAAAATAATGTAACAGTTAAATTAAAATTACAATAACAAACAGTTTCAACTGATGAAGATGCCATATCAAAGAACGAGGTTCGCCATGGCCAGGTGGGTTAAGGCATTCGACTCGTAATCTGTGGGTTACGGGTTTGAATCTCTGTCGCACCAAACATGCTCGCCCTTTAAGCTGTGGGGACGCTATAATGTGAGGTTCAATCCCATTATTCGTTGATAAAAGAGTAGCCCAAAAGTTGGCAGTGGGTTGTGATGACTAGCTGTTTTCCCTCTAGTCTTACACTGCTAAATTAGGTACGGCTAGCAAAGACAACCCTTGTGTATCTTTGCACGAACTAAAAAAAAAAGGACAACACGATGTAATTATTAAAGTCATAGTTTACCTCGTGCAGAAACTGCTGTTATTGTGTTTTGAATTTAATTATTTAATCTAGCAGATTCCTTACTAGATATCAAAGCAACACTAGTCTAGATGTTATTTAATTTTGAAGAAATCAGTATTTTTTATCTTAACTTAGATGAATCTTGGCCGATCAACGAGACGATCTGGAATGATCCAGAAGAACCAAATCCTTCCTGGATTTTAAAACCCAAAAGGTATGTATTCTCAAGTAAATCCTGACTTTTAGCTAAGTGGCTGCCATGACGCTCTGCTCACAATACCCGAAAAGCTGTTTTGAGCTTCTGTCACACCAAACACATTCAACCTATTTAGCCTTAAGGGAAAATTAAAATATGACGGTCAATTTCATTATTCGTCGATCTAAGAGTAACCTAATAGTTGACAGTGTTTGGTGTTGACTAGGTGTCTTTCCTTTAGACTACAATTGCTGAAAAGATGGTTGGTGTATATTGCCCACGTGTTGTTTCGCGCAAAATTTTAATGAAAACAAATCAAATGGACTAAGTATCTAAAAAAAAATTATAAAAATATTTTAAAATAGTTTCTCAGTAAATATGTAACAGTTCATGTATATTATATATTGTTGTTCTTAGCTGTTTTTATCTCACCATAGTGAACTTACGTTTTGATAAGAATGTGTACTATTGATGATTATTATCTGTTATCAAGCAGAAAAACTGTCAACTTAAAAATTCAATGAAAAGTATGTAATCCAATGATATAATTAGGTTTCATAGTTACTTACATAATCTGTGTATTTCTTCAAGTACATTGCACCTTTGCTGCTTGGCTAAAACTAGTTAAACGCCACCTGTCCTATCATCTTTGCCGTCAACATCTTGTAGAGTCGTTTTCACTTATAATTTGTTTTGGGACCTTAATTCTTGTATCTTTGATTCAAGCAGACAAATTTGGTAACATATTTTATGTGACCCTGAAATAACCAAAATTCCTTATCTGTTCCACCATGTAAATATTCAAGTACGTTTAATAATCATTTGACGAACCTCAATCACTGTTTTTCTCTAAACACAATTGCAACCATTTTTCATTTTCAGTAACTTTAGTGTTGGTATTATAGTAACTTTTGAATGAGAGCAGAGAAGAATATGTCAACTTTATAACATCTGCTATATCCACTGTTATCGAGCACCTCTGTATAATACCAGGACTCCACAGTTTGACTGATACACGACAGATCTAGTAGTTATTGAAATACTGTTCATACTGTTATATTGTCTGAACAATAATTGTTTTAGTGTGGATCGTGATATTTACCAATTTTATCTCAGTTGTTAGCCATGAACATTAAGGTACTGATTTATCAATAATACACAATTCATTTAAATAAATATTGATCTTCTCTTATTCAATTCAATTTTGTGTAAATATACTATGATAAATTAATTATTTGTAAGTATTGCTTCTTTTCCAGTGACTTTGGTCGAAATAAATTATCATTCAGAAAAAGAATTGAGAACTGCTTTAAAAGTGTGTTTTGCTGTAAGAACAAATTCAAGACATACAAGCCAGATAAAATGATAGGAACAACATATCCTCTGGACCAGGCCTGGTGTTACGACTCGTAAGTTCCAGGTTTTTATAAATTAACTAGGATACCGTATTTTCATACTACATATACTCAAAGTAATGAATAGCTTTACGAAAAAAGTCTGACTGAACTTATCGCTTCTTACGGCCCTCTCAGAAACATACATTTCTTACTACACATATCCATGCAAACGTTTTTCACAGTGTACAAATTAGCCGAAGGATAAACACTAAAGCTTTTGCGATAAGTGGCTTTGTGGACAACGTTGTGTGCCTTTTGTGTATTTTTTCTCATACGAGTGAAAGCTATACTGACTATTTAATTCTATTTTACCTGAGGCTAAATGTCTAGAGGGTGAATAACTTGAACATTCAATGGGTATTTAACACGCCTTTTCTTTTTGTTTCTGTATGAGACTCTCCTACATTTCAACACGAATATTCTGTGGTTGAAAACTGAGAGTTCTTAATTTTCCAACTGGAAAGTCTCTCAGTAGCTTGATACCGATATTTTCAATTGATGGGTATTCTATGCTCACAAGGGCTAAATGGCAAGTCAGAATCACTTAACATTCCTAATTCTAAACAACTGACCCACAAAATTACATTAACATAAGAAACTTTAGCCGTCTGTTAGACCCAAAGAATGTGACTGACTGCCACCATTACTATAACGCGAGCAGAACCGAGATTACGGGCTGTATTTGGCTACATTGTGGCTCGAATATTAGACACTGAGAAACGCAACCCTGCATACCGAATATCAGCTACTGCTGGCCCGTCCAAGTAGAATATAATAAGTATAAATTAACGTTATCTTTTAATCTCTGAAAGGATCTGTTAGAAGGAAGAGTGTTGTGAAAAATGTTACAGATTTTAACATGTCCTCAGGGAAATAGACGATTTCTATTTTAAAATAGGTTTTATATAAAACTTTTACTTGTATTGA